>CAUYSK010041592.1:0-48189 GCA_963575035.1 Avahi laniger | reverse complement strand
AGAAGGTAGAACAGTCAGGAAATCTCAACCGGCACCTGCTGGGGGCGTGGCTCAGTGGTTATTTACATATTCATGAGCTTCTGCCTGGGGGTGTGGGGAGCTCCCCTCTTGAAGAGACTCTGCCTGAGCCCAGTGGGAAGCTTTTCAGGCCAGACAGGGAGGTCACTGTTAACACCTCTTACTTCCCCATCCCAGGTATGGTGGCTGCCTCCTCCACCCCTGGCCCACGAACATCCGGCACTGCATGGCACCCAATTTCTGCATAGCCACAGTACACACAACTCTAGCTTCACCCTAGGAGCTACCTGGCCACTCCTATCAGGAAGCTCTCAGGTCCCTGATGCCCCTGTGAGGGCTCTTGGGAAAGAAAGGTCATTCTTCCCCCAGGACCAAGCTGAAGAATGGGACTGTGTCTCCACTCTGTTCACACTCGGCCAACCTCCATATCCCTCTTCTCCCTAGCTCAATACAGCTCAGCTTTGGAGTAGTCATTACCTTCAAATGATCCAGTAATGACATTCTCTGGGTGTTGGGTAGAATGTGTGCGTGTTGGGACGAGGTCACAGAGCTTTTCCTTCTTCTCCAGTCCCACAGTGTGGGGTTTGAGGTAGGATTTAATGGACCTGGTCCTTACATCAACCCATTCCTTCTTCTAGTCCCCACCCCCTCTCCCTGTGCACGGTCAGCTTGGATAGCTGGCGTCACTGTCTACCAATCCCCAGGTGGCACAGGTGTCCTGTACTGCTGTGCATGTGCCTCATTTATTGTCCCACTGTATGTTCCTCCCTCCCCCTCATGTAGCAATTTAGCCTGAAGTCAGGGGGAGGAAGAGGATGATATGACTCCTTGGCTTTTACAATTTGGGAGGGTCTGGGGAGAGCTGGCTGGGCTCAATGCTGACCGTCCTCGGCTTTCTCAGGGGTAGCAGGTGGAGGATGGAAGTGGCGAAGGAGGATTTAGGAATTATATTTTCCCAGGGACCTCTCAGCATCTTTATATATCTCTGGTGGCAGACATCTGTCTGAGCTCAGGGTAGCATCTGTCTGGGCTGGAGACAACATCTGTTTGAGGCTGGGACACCTGGCTGAGGCTAGCACATTATCTGGCCCTGGGACAGCTTCTGTTTGGGCCCAGGACATGTGTTTGAACCTGGCACAACATCTGTCTGGGCCTGGTGCAACATCTTCCTGGCCTGGGGGCAATGTCTGTTTGAGCCCTGGATGTGTGTCTGACTTGGGGATGTCTGCTGGAGCTGGAATAATACCTGTCTGAGCCTGGGGGTGGACTTGTCACTGCAGATAAAATCACCCCCAAGTCTCAACTTTGGTTTGTGTCTGAAAATAGAGTGTGTGCAGGGCTCATATCCCTGCTTTCCTTTCTACTGGGGAAGGGCTCTTAGGTGGAGTGCCTCAGTTTACCTTCCATTGCAGACCCATTGGCCTGGTTGCTCTTAATACCTCAAGGGATGGCCAAAGCCTACACCCCAGTGGCTCCAGGAAACCAAAGTTAAAAGGCTGTTTAAGGGAGGTGATGGGCTATAAACTCTCATGACTCGTCTAGGATGATTCCTTGCCTCCAGCTCCACATCCAGGTGGGTGAGTCAAGTCACAGTGGTCCCACTGAGACATAACTCAGACATGTCCCTTGGCTCCTCCTTTGCACATGATCAGACCCAAAGCCCCTGGCGATCCTGCCCCTGCCACCCTCTGAATGCAGCAACGCCAAAACGCCCTGGGCCCTTCCAAGACTCCTCGCCTTTGCACATGCAGTTCCCTCTCTCGGAATGCCCGTCCTTCCCTGCTGCACATTCTTCAAGTCCCAGCTGGAGGGTCACCAGCTCTGGGAAGTCTCCCTCTCTAGGTTAAGCCACGGCCTGTGTCCTGCTTCCACGGTCCATTTGTGAGTTAGCCTTTACGAGCCTGTGTTGTCATTAACTCTTTGTATGTCTGTCTCTTCCAGGGGACTGTGAGCTCTGGGGCTCAGGGACTGGTTCTGTTTCCTCCGTGTCCTCCAGCACCCAGCTCCATTCCTGGTCTGTGGTAGGCACCAATAAATAATGACCACATGATTATGCCACTGTGATCTCATTTCCTTCTTTTTAAAGTGACGGGTGAAGGGGGGGATACTGCAGACACTGACTTTCAGTCTCAGAAGAAGTGGGCTTCAGAGAAGAGGGCGTATTTTTTTCATACCTGGTTGATTGACTGTAGCCAAAGGGAGCTGGGTAAGGGGCCCAGAACAACCTGGACAGGGTCCTGCCTAAGATGAAGATGTATAGGATGGTGAGATTCGATCCATTTGCTGCTGACAGGAGCAGGGAAGAGCAGTGAAGGTCAAGGGGCAGCAGTGAATCCAGACATAATAGCCTCTCTGTGGGCTGTGGAGATGGGACTAAATCTAATAAGGGGGACTGTGTCCAGACAAATGTCAGGACCTTGACCTGGGTCCAAGCCCAACCCCTTGAGTGCAGGTGGGAGAACAGAGGCCTGGTGTAGCTTGTATGGAAAAGTTTCAGACTTCCTAGGTTTGCTCATCCTGCCAGAGAGGAAAAGTCATGTAAGGTGTTATCAATATCCATGCTGTGTCCAGAGTGAACTGCCCACTGGTCAGGCCTACCTGGCACCTGGCCAGGCTCAGAGGGACGCCGATCCCCAGGAGAGCGTATGGGGATGGCATGTGGAACTGTGAGGAGGTGGCTGAGAAGTGATGTCCTGGGGACATGGTTTCTGCCTTTGTGGCTTTTCCACCAAATAGGAATATCTTTATTGTTTTTGCTGAGGATAAAAGCAATACAAGCTCATTTGTAAAAATTCTTTACTTGAGAAGTATGTATGCAAAATAGAAGGTGGAAGTCTCCATCGACCTCTCTGCTTTACTCCTCAGAACTAGTCCTACTGGCTGTGTCTTTCCAGAGCTTTTTTGTGTGGACACATGTCGCTTAATAGCTTGGACTTATCGAGTGCTTATTCTGCATAGGAACTGTGCTGAATGCTTCGACCGGAGCTTGCTCAATGCATTCTCACAAAAATGAGTTAGGTGCAACTATTATTCTCCTTTTACAAATGAAGAAACTGAGACTCAGAGAGTTGAACTAACTTGCCAAGGTTATCCAGCTGGTGATACATATCTGTGTACATATATAGGTAGACGTAGATGTGATTTGTTTTGACAGAAGATGGAACTGTAGTACATACGGTATTTTGTAACTTTTTTTTTAAAGTTAACAATACATTTTGGAAGTGTATATGTATCTATCTATCTTTCTATACATCTCATCCACTTTGCCTTTTCGAATGGCTGTATAGTATTCAATAGTGTCGATGTACTGTCATTTATTTAGCCAGTCCATTACTGATGGACATTTAGATTGCAATTTCTTTTTTTTTTTTTTTTAAATTTTCTCACACCATCACACCTGGCTAGTTTTCCTATTTTTTTGTAGAGATGGGGTCTTGCCATGTTGCTCAGGCTGGTCTTGAACTCCTGGCCTCAAGCAATCCTCCCATCTTAGCCTCCCACAGTGCTGGGATTACAGGAATGAGCCACTGCGCCCAGCTAGGAGGAGAGTTTAAGTAAAGGCAGACTAGCTCCTCTCAGGAATGCCACAGGAGAATTTTTGTACAGGCTGTGATTTGGGGGGAGGGTTGGGTGGATCCTGAGGTATAGCGGAAGGAGCCCTGGTCTTCCAGCCAGGAGATCTGTGCTCAAGTCCTTGCTCTAGCTCTTGGCAAACTTCCCAGAGCTTCAGTTTCCCCATCTGTAAAATGAAAATAGAATACCACAATGGTTCAGATCACGGGCTTGGAGCCAGGCAGACCCGATCTGAGTCTAAGCTCTGCCTCTTACCAGCTGTGTGACAATGGACAATTTGCTTAAACTCTCTAAGCTATAGTTTCCTCAACTTTAACCCAGGAATACAAATAATTTATTCTTCTATTTCAACTAATAATTTTGATCACCTGTTTTGAGCTAGGTATTGGGGGTATAACTATGAAAAAGACAGACAAGATCCTTGTCCACAGGAATGTCCATTCTAGAAGAGGAGGGAGGAGAATCAGACAGTAAGCAAGTTAACTAGTTCACAAATGAGATGACTACAGATTGTAGTAAGAGTTACGAAGGGGCCGCACTGGATTCTATGACAGAGTTTCTGGAGGGCCCTGGATTCGGGGGTTGAGAAAGGCCTCTCTGGGATGTGACATGGGGGCTGAGGCTTGCAGGATGGGAAGGGGCTAGTCACGCAGAGAGCCATGGAAAGAGCGTCTTGGCAGAGAAGACAGCAAAGGCACCAAGGTGTCGCGGTGTGTCCAGGGAACAGGAGGAGGCTGGTGTGGCTGGAGCGGCTGGAGCGGGGAGGTGGAGGAGAGAGCAGCTGGAGCGGAGATCCCCAAGGGAGGTGAGGCAGATCCAGCAGGGCCTTGTGGAATGTGGCCAGGAATCTGATATCCTGCTAAGGGCAGTTTCTGTCCTTTAGGTTTGTCATGAGGATTCAACAGGATGTGTTGTTTTAGTTCAGGTTCCCCCAGAGGCAGACCCTGAGATAAGGATTTGCACGTAGGAAAGTGGCTGCAGGAACCACTGGTGGGGAGCAGGCCTGTGGGACAGGGAAGGGGAGGAAGCCAACAGAGGGGGCCTCATCAAGCAAGTTGCCACTATGGGCAGCTGGTCCACGGAGGACCCCTGGACGCCCATGTTGAGTGCACTTCTAAGAGTTATCCCACTTGGTAGATGAGGGAGCTGGTCATTTATACAGCAACGTATCAGTCATTCTGGGGGTGGAGGTGGGGGTGAATTCCCTGCCACTTCAGGCCTGCCTTGCCAGGGCAGAGCAGCCTCCTGGAGCCCAGAAGAAGCCCTCAGGCACAGATGCAGCTACAGGCAGTTGAAGTCAGGCTGGAGTGCACCGAAATGGTAGGGCCTGCAGGGATGGGGGTGGAGCACAGCACTGTCTGCTACGCCAGGAGAGCTGTGGCACAGAAAGCAGCCAGTCAATGATAGTAATTATTACCATTGATATTATTACTTATGGTAGTTATACCAATGATTATTGTTATTGTTAGGGTTAAATGATTTGATATTAGTAATAGCTCATATGTTTTGGGTCCTTACTAGGTGCCAGGTACCCTTCTAAGCACTTTGCCTACTATCTCCTTTCATACCTGCCGTGGCTAGTATGTAGGCGAATGCCTGGTGTGTAGTAGGCAATCGGCGAATGGTGGTTGATACTTCCAGCGTGGAAGTTCTAGAATCCCAGATGGTGAATGAATCTAGGATTGTTCAGTGGACCCCTGGATGCCGAGGGCTCTGGTCTCAAACCTCCTGAACTACAGGCGGCCTCCCCATGCCTCAAGATGCTGACTCAGCAGAGAAAGATGTAAATTCCTACCTTGGTTTGCATATGATTTACACATATTTATTTATGAGTGTCTTTGATTAATGTCAAAGTGCCTGTGTGATTTTTCTGCCAGGCTTGGGGCCCTGCAGAGGGCATGGCCAGTACGGACTTGGCTGTAGTCTCCAAGTGTGTGTTTGGGGGCCCTTAGGTGGGATGACAGCTGTGGGTAGTGGCTGGCAGCTGCAGACTGAGTAGCGGGCAAACTGGAGCCTAGTGTTCGGGAGGGGGTGATGTGGGCAGCTGACGTGAGTGGGGGCTGTCTGTTGGCATGTAGCAGGGTCCAGCTAAGGGGCTGGGGGCAGGGTCAGGCCTCCAGACTCTGGGATGAGTGACTGGAGGGCCCATAGGTGGCCATCGTCTTGGAGAAGCCAGGCTGCCAGCCAAGCTTTCTGGGCAGGAGCTCAGACCCAGGGTACCAGGACAGGATCACAGAAACTCAGAGGCAGGGAGGGGCCTCCCCAGAGCACCCTCACCTCAGCGCTGCCCAGGGCAGGAATTCCCTGCTCGCATGCTCTGGGAAAGGGAGTGCTCTCTGCAATTAAGGCCTGGGACAGGAATTGGGAAAATCTGCCAATCAGCATGAATTTTCTATGCATGCTGGCAGTGCCCAGCCCTGTGCCTGGAACCACGGGGAAGATCAGATCAGTCCCAGCCTGCAATCTTGGCAGGGGTGTTGTGAGATAAGGAGGGAAGGGCAGGCCCCGGCCTTGATTGAGGCTTCATGCCTGGCATCATGTGGTACTTACATGCATTATCTCCTTTCATCCTTACAAGGGCCCAGAGAGGCAGTGGCTGCCTTATCTCATTACAGAGGAGGAAGCAGAGACTCAGAGAGCTGCAGTAACTTGCCCAAGGTCACACAGCAAGTGAGTGGAAGAGTTCAGATTTAAACCCAGCTCTGTCTCATTGCAGAGCCCCAGCACTTGGCGAGATGATTCTGCATCAGCTAGGTGTAAAAGAAGGATAAGGGTATATCCTTATAAATATAAATAAAATAACGGTAACATTTACCTCGTTTTGTTGTCGTGAGAGTTACATGAGCTCAAGTGTATAGAGAGCTTAGTACAGTGGCTGGCACACAATAAGTGCTCAATAAAGGTATTTTTTTCTTAAGTTGTAGAGAAAGGATTCTTAAATCCTGATCCATTGCACTCTACTATTTGTGTGGTACCATGGTTTTTGCCAATGCTGGTTGGGAGTGTGGGTGGTTAGGGGCAGAGCGTGCCCTCCTTCGTGGGATGAGTGAGCCCTTGTCATTCATGGAATGGACACTGATGGCCATCAGCACATCGGTGGGACCATCTTCCAGGCCAGAGCTCCTGTTGGCTCAAGCCCTAGCCCTGGATAGGGTGGGGACATTGAGGTTGTTTAGTCAGGATTGCCTGTGTGTGTGTGCGTGTGTGTGCGTGTGTGTGTGTGCACACATGCACGCATGTGCTTGCATGCGTGTGTATGGACTTGGTGAAGGTCCTTGTCTGGGGAAGGAGAGACAACTTTGGGAGGGAGGAAGCCCTACCAGCAGGCAGTGGTCAGGGCCCTTTCTTATTCCCAGCTGCAGAGATCTGAATCACCGTGTGAAAATGTGTGGGAAATTCCTCCTGGCAGAAGGAAACAGCAAGTGTGAAGGCCCTGGGGTGGGAATGAGCTTACTGTGTACATCTTCCACAGCAGCTGTAGAGACAATATTGAATCCAATCCTCCAGGGGTTGAAGTGGAGGAGCTAAGTGGGAGCAGGATATGCTCATCATTCAACAAATATTTAGTGCCTGCTTTGTGCCAGGAACTATCTTAGGTGCTGATGGCCAGCACTTATTGAGGGCTTACTGTTTCCAAGCACTTTTTGTATATTACCTTATTTAATCTTCACAACACACAATGAGTTGGGGAAACCTGGGGAGATAGTTGGTCTCCCTCTGATTTCTCCAGCCTCTACCCATTTCCCAGCCATCTCGAGCCCCCATTGTCTACACCCACAAAGACCAGAATCCCCACTGTAGGTGAGGCGGAGTGGTTCTGGGAACATGACTGCTTCAGGGTCTTTCCTGTCCTGACTGGGCCCTGCCCAGGATCAGGCCCTGGGCCTCTGGGCCTCTGGGAAGCCACCCAGTAGACTGAGGCTGGAGAGGGTGGGGTGCCATCCAGCCAGGCCTGCCTCAGAACTTCCCCTCCCCAGGGGACTCCCGGTCACACCTTCCCTGTTCTGTCTGCATCACGCAGCTCCTGGCCCCCCTCCAGCCCCTCTGCATAGTTAAGCCCTGTTTTTTGGTCTCTGCTCAGGGAGCCAAATCCCAGCTAAGGGTTGAGTCTCTTGGCAGGGATAAAAGAAAATTCCACACCCATTTTCTTAATGGGACCGTCCCAAAACACTCCCGGTGGCTTCACTAACTCTGCTGGAGGCAACAGGGGTGTTACGCACCCTACCTGGCTCATTCTGCCCTTACCTTAAGATGACCAGCTCACAGGGCCTCAGCCAGGGTGGGCTTCGCAGTTCCTGACTGCCCACCTGTGCCTGTGCACCCAGCCTATGCCTGTGACCTGGGCTCCACACCCTTACCTGGAGCAAAAGGGGCAGAGAAGAGTAAATAGAAAATTCTCAAAATATAGAGGCCATGGAAGGAGTGTGGCACTTCCGTCAGTCCTTGGTGAATAATAAGTAAGCCTGGCAAAGGGGGGTTTCTGAGTGGGCTGTGCTAGCCTGGAAACCATGACTCCCTCTGTCTTCCTCTCTGTCCATCCATCTCTCCTTCCATCTGTTTACCCATCAATCCATCCATCCATCATCCATTTGTCTACCCATCCATCCGTCTCTCAGTCCATCCATCCATCTGTCCATCCATCCATTCATTCATCTGTCCATCCATCCATTCGTCCATCCATGTACTGACTGCCTGATGCTTAGCTGACCAGCTCAGCTATGCTTACTGAGTAAGTGTTTTAGGGAGCTGATCAGTGTTTATACTTCTGTGACCTCCCTGTGTCCTTCCCCTCTCCACCTCATTTGTAGAGAAGCTCCTTATGAAGTGGGGTCCCCCCTCTCTACAGAACCAAGAGGAAGCTCTCTGTCGTGGTCGTGGGGTTGGCAGCAACTGTCTGGGCTTGAGCACCTTAGGGGGGCCAGGATAGTGGGGAATCTTGCATGCTGCTCCCGTCCCTGCTGGACCTGTGACCATCAGTCCCAGCTGTGGAAGATGCCAGAGTCGTTGCCAGGGGGGCAGGGGCAGGACCTTGTTGCCTGGCGGCTGGCCCATGCTGCTGAGGGGCTGCTGGCCCCTTGCCAGCACCAGGCTTTTGGAGCGATAAAGTTGCGTTGCTGCAGAGCCTCTGCACACCCCTGTGATAAACAGGCAGGCTGGGTTTCCGGACCGGCAACCAGCAGTGGTTGGGGTAGCTGCCATCTTAGCAAGAGCAGGAGCGAGGGAGGGCTCGGAAGAGTGGGTGGGCGAACTTTGAACCCAGCGGCTGCCAAGGGCTTGAGAGTTCCTGTCCTCCTCCCTGCCCAGGCCACACCTGGCTTAGACAGCAGATGTGGGGCACCAGACAGGGGCTGGGCTCTGAGCTGCTAGCTGGTGGTGATGCCACAGAGAGGCCACAGGCAAAGACCCAAATCCAGATGGAGATAGGGACACACAGAGAGGCAGCGGTATGTACAGATGGAGTGGGGAGAGAGAGAGGCTGACTCAGAAAGGCTGAGACAGAGCCAGGTGAGAGAGGGGAGACTCAAAGGACTAAGAGAAGGATCAGGCTGGGAAGTCCAGGTCAAGGGAAGGAAGTGGAGGGTGAGCGCAGGGGAACAAGTCTTGGAAGGCAGAGAATGCAGAGTAAGCTTAACGATAGCCCCTCCTATGTGGATGGCACCCCGCAGTGAACAGACTTTTCCACTTGCTTAAACTTATTCGAGCCTCAAGCGGCCTGGCTGAGATGGGATTGGAGATCCCCGGCCCCACAGGATGGGGCTGAGGATGGCAGCAATTGGGGTAACACGGGGTGGGGATGGGGAAGCCCCCAGCTGGGCATGAGCCCCTGTAGACTTCCTAGCTGTGTCCCAGAGTCCCGGGCCGGCATTGCTGCTTGTGTTCCCGTTCCTGTGACATTGTCACTCCGTTTCCTGGGAAGAAGCGTTGTCTAAGTCAGGTTGCCTCTCTTTCCCGTCTGTAGGGGGTGCTGGGGCGGGTGCCCAAGTTCCCCTTCGGGTCTGAGGCGCTCCCTCCCCAGCTTCTGGGCGTGTGGGCTGCAGATGACTCACAGCCCAATCCATCTCAGGGACTTGTCTTTGGTGGAAGTTGGGGGAGGACCTTGCCCAACATTATGCCTCTGCTCTGGGGACACCCTGCATCCAATGGCCGATTTATGGTGGGGGGCGTAAAAGGCCAGGTCCCCCTGCTTCCACTTGGGACATTTCTGAAGGGCCCCAGCTCCAGAGCTCCTTGGGAGATTGGCTGAGGCCTTTGGTGTGACTGCGTTGCTGATCAGTTTCTCCCTTTGCCCAGTCCTGCTTCCCGTACTTCCTGTTTCCTGAGAGCACACCCCAGTAAACTCCGCTGTAAACCTCCTGCATGCCAATCTCACAGTGTCAGAGTATTTCCAGGGAACCTAACCTATGACACTCACGTTAGCCACTGTGCACCAGCCTGGACTCAGCTCAGTTTCCCTCCCCTCATCCTTGTTTCCTTCCTAATCCCCACCGCCACCGGCAGACAGGGCTGGACCCTGCACACAGGTGTCTGTGGGAGAAGAAGGAGGAGGAGGGGATTCCATCCAGCCACCCCTGCCCTGGGCAGAAAACCTCCCCATTCACAGAAGGAAAATCACAGGGAACATGTTCCCTGTGGGTAAGCTCAGAAGGGCCAGGGCCCCAGTGTGCTGCCTGGCACATGGGAGGTACTTGGCAATTTTGAGTGATGGTGACTGCGGTTCATTTTGCGACACCAGACAGGCAGGGGAGCACGGTGGTTAAGGCTCTGGAGCCAGAGTGCCTGCTTCACGTGGCCAGCCCGGCCAGTTAGAAGCTGTGTGACCTTGGGTAGTGAGGGTGAAATGAGTTAATCTGTATCCAAGTGCTTTGAGCACAAAGTGGCCCATGAGTGTTAGCTGTTAAAAAAGTTATTATTATTATTATTATTATTGTTATTTTGAGATAGGGTCTCACTCCGTCACCTGTGCTAGAGTGCAGTGGTGTCATCATAGCTCACTATAACCTCCAATTCGTGGTCTCAACCGGTCCTCCTGCCTTGACCTCCTGAGTAGCTGCAACTATAGGCTCGCACCACCACACCCAGCTAATTTTTCTGTTTTTTGTAGAGACTCTCTGTGTTGCTCAGGCTGGTCTTAAACTCGTGGCCTCGCAAAGCACTAGGATTGCAGGCGTGAGCCACTGTGCCTGGCAAAGTTATGTTAGTCATAAAATAACACCTTATCCTCCAGGTTGGCGGGACTGTGTATTCCATGTCTAAGAGACACATGCACACATCAGGAGTCATTTCCTTAGATGAACAAGGAGTCCCATGTGTTGCCCTGTGTCCCCTCAACCTCATGCCGTGCAAGCTCCTCGTGTAGCAGACAAGACAGAGAGGGTGGCCCAGGGCCACACAGTGCTTCCGGGCTGAGGGAGACCCAGGCCCTGGCGTCCTCTTCGTAAGCTAGGCTCAAGGCTCAGTCCTCAGCCTCCCTAGAGCAGGCCTCTTCTCTCCCTCATCCCTGGAGCCCAGGGCCAGGGGACAGGACTTGTCCCAGCAGTCCTGGGGACATCTGTAGGCAGGGAGACTGGTGTTTGCTCAGAGATGGATTGTCTCAGAGGTGGCAACTGCTCCAAGCTCGTACCCACCCCTCCTCACCCAGTGCTGTTGTTGGGGGACGGGGGCTGCCCTCCTTGGGTCTCTAAGGGATCAGATGAGAGGACACTGAGGGTCTAAGGATTGGCCCTTGGCACCGTGCCTGCTGCATAGCCAGAGTTCGCAGTGGCCGGGCAATTGTAAGTAATAACACCAAACCGTAACAGCTACTGAACACTCATAACGTAACTCGTAACTCATAACAGCTACCCAGCCTTCTCGTTCCAGCCACCCAACCTTCTCGTTACAGCCCTGCCTCATTTACCCACAAGGATCCCACGAAGCAGGACTTGGCCCTTTTGCTGTTGCCATTGGATTTTAAGCCCCACCTCTCTGCACCTGGCAGCTGCCTCCTACCTGATCTTCTGCCCCTCTTGAGCGGTGCTGTCCCATACAGTGCCCATGCAGTGCCCATGCAGGTCCATACAGTGCCCATGCAGTGCCTATGCAGTGCCCACGCAATGCCCATGCAGTGCCCATGCAGGTCCATACAGTGCCCATATAGTACCCATGCAGTGCCCACGCAGGCCCACGCAGTGCCCATGCAGTGCCCATGCAGGTCCATACAGTGCCCATGCAGTGCCTATGCAGTGCCCATGCAGTGCCCATGCAGGCCCATACAGTGCCCACGCAGGCCCACGCAGTGCCCATGCAGTGCCCATACAGTGCCCATGCAGGCCCATACAGTGCCCATATAGTGCCCATGCAGTGCCCATGCAGGCCCATACAGTGCCCATATAGTGCCCATGCAGCGCCCACACAGTGCCCACGTAGTGCCCATGCAGTGCCCATACAGTGCCCATGCAGGCCCATACAGCGCCCATGCAGTGCCCATGCAGGTCCATACAGTGCCCATGCAGTGCCCATGCAGGTCCATACAGTGCCCATATAGTGCCTACACAGTGCCCACGCAGTGCCCATACAGCGCCCATACAGTGCCCATGCAGTGCCCATTCAGTGCCCACGCAGTGCCCATGCAGCGTCCATGCAGTGCCCTTTCAGTGCCCACGCAATGCCCATGCAGGCCCACACAGTGCCCACGCAGTGCTCATGCAGGCCCACACAGTGCCCATGCAGTGCCCATACAGTGCCCACGCGGTGCCCATGCAGTGCCCATGCAGTGCCCACACAGTGCCCACACAGTGCCCATAGAGTGGGCACTTGAAACGTGACTAGGCCAAATTGAGATGTGCTGCAAGTAGGTACAAAGTATGTACTGGATGTTGAAGACTTAGTATGGAAAGAACAATGCAGACTATCTCTAATAATTTTTTTATATAGATGACATGTTACAATGATAATATTTTGGGTGAAACAAAATATATTATTGAAGTGAATTTCACTGTTACTTTACAGTTTTTGATGTGGCCGCTAGGAAATTTAAAATTATACGTGTGGCTGGAATCATATTTCTATGGGGCAGTGCTGTTCTAGAGCCCATTATTTACACGGCAGCTGAGGGGATCCTCTAAGATCTTGGTGATTAGGTCCCTTTTCTGCTCATAACCTTTAAATGCTTTTGTCTCACACGGGATAGAAGCCAAGTCGTTGAGACCTCTTGAGGGTGATTCACCCTCTGGCTTCCTTGCAGACCTTCCCTCCTGCCGTTTCCCCCTTTGCTCCCATGTGCAGCCCCCCTGTAGTTCTTGAACTTGCTAAGCTCATTCCCACCTCGGAGCCTTTGCACTTGCTGTCGCCTTTGCCAGGAGTGATCTCCCCGTCTCTTCGTGTGTTCACTCCCTCACTTAATTCATATTTCTGCTCAGATGTCCCCTCCTCTCCTCAGGGAGGCCTTTTCTGTCCTCCGTGGTCAAAATAGATGCCTCCCTACTCTTCTCTAACCCCTTAGGGGTGTGTGTGCGCGTGTGTGCTCTTTAACATGTGTATGCGTGTAACATTAATTCTCATGTAACATTACGTACATGGCCGAAGGTTTCTCACTGTGTAGTCATGAAAATCCTACGGGCACTTGGAGGGCTGTTAGAGATCAACTAGTTCAACCCCCTCATTTCATTTTATTTTATTTTTCAGGCTAGTCAAGTGAAGCAGTGGGAGTGGAGAAGGAACAAAGAAATCTGTAACTGGTTGTGATCAATTAGTTGTAAACACCGCTGCACTCAGACCAAACAACCCCCTCATTTTATAGATGTCATGACTGAGGCCCAGGGAAAGAAGAAACTTGCCCAAGTTCATAGTCGTAGCAATAATAATAGGCAGCTATCATTTGTTGAACATTTACTATATGCTAGGGGTTTCACATCTATTCTTTTGTTTATTCTCATCGTTTCCTTAGTAATTGCTGATTTTGTAGGTGAAAAATCTGAGGCTCAGACAGGGAAGGTGATTTTTCTGAAATCACACAGTATGTGAGCATGGGCTGGGATTCAGACCCAGATCTGTTTGACACCAAAGCTGTCTTCTGCAGGTTCCCAAACTCTAGGATCCCAGGCCAAATGATTTTCCACATTGGCTGAAGCTTCTGCAGGATGCAGGCGGTAGCTAAGGAGGGAAACAACAGTTAGCAAATTAAAGGGAGCACCAGTATCTGGCCTTAGTGTGGGGTGTGCACAAAGCAAATGGGAGAAGGAGGAGAGGGGCTCCCCGCACCCCTGCCCCAAGGCCCAGCCAGTCAGGACTCCAGCAGCCGGGCTCTCTCCCTCCCTTGGGGGCTGGAGCTGCCTCTCTGCCTCTGCCCGCCTGATCGGGGTAGAGCTCGGCTTCATGTATTATTAATAGCACTGCCAGCCTTCCTGTTTTCACGCTGATAACCTGCAGGGGAGGGCTGGTGGGAGGGAAGGAGCAAGGTGGCAAACCCTGGAGCTTCCAGGGCTCCTTCCCCCTCAGTAGAGCAGCTCTGCGGGGGCTGGCCCAGCCCCAAGTCTCTGAAGTTGGTTTCTAGAGCCTCCCCCATCCAAGTCCATGAGAGGAGACCGGGGCTCTTAAAAGGGAATTCAGGTGGGAGATTGGAATGTGGGTTATGGGAAGGTCCTCATCCCTTGATCTCTCTGGGATACCAAGGGCTCAAATCACCTTGGCCCTCCCTGGAGACAGATGTGCCCATATCCAGGTGGCCCCAGGGCTCAGGGCTGAGGATTGCTGGGTGAGTGTGTGCATGTGTTCAGGGGTATATGTGTGTCTGTGTATGTATGTATGTGTGTGCTGTGTGAGTGTATGTGTACATGTTAGTGTGTGTGTGAGAGAGACAGAGACAGACAGACAGACAGAGATAGATTGGCTCCCAAGATTCCCCAGAGTCAGGGATCTCTGAGGTCCAGCCACACATGGGCTTCGGGCTATATCTGAGATGGCCTCTCCCTGCCCTGACTCTCCACCTAATCTTTCTCCCTTCTAGAGCCCAACATGAGGGCCAGGGGCAGGCAGAGATGGAGCCATCCCCGCCAGGGACTAGGGTGGAGAGGGGTGGGCGAGGCCTTCCCTTTTCAGCCAGCCTACACTCTCAAGTGGCAGTTGTGCACCTCTTCCCAGCTTCTTTTTCAGTGATGTCACAGCGGTACTTGGAAATTGGCCACGGTGGGAGCATTTGTATCACAAAAATCAGCAAATGCCGCAAGTCAGAGCCCTCCACCCCCACAGCCAGTGGTTAGACATTTAGTCGCATGGCCCTGGGACCAGTGCGGAAGGCTCTGCTGTAGCTCAGCTTGAACATGAATAGACTTTTTCTGCCTTTAACCTCGGCCCAGACTGCTCCCTCAAATTCTTTCCTCCTCCCCCTTGCCTGTTCATTTTCAATAGCAATAATAAAAGCAGCAATGGTAATGGCTAATGTTTATCGTGTGCTTATTAATTACGTTGTGGGTCTGTTCGAGGAGCTTTACAAGATTCATTTCATCTGCACAGCCATCCAGCGAGTAGGCACTGTACTATTTCCAGTTTACAGGTGAGGTAACTGAGGCACATGGGGTCACACGGCTGGCATATGACAGAGCTGGGACCCCCTGCCCATGGGCTCCAAGGCCTGTGCTACCAGAACCTATGGTCCCCCTGCCTCCCTGCAGAGGCTGCTTGCGTAAGTCTCTCTGACTGTCCTGGCACTTGTGCCTCCCTGGCTGGGTCCTCTGTTGTCTCCCAGGGGCTGTGCATTGAGCACACGGAACTACCTCTGCTGGGTCTGGGTCTCTTCTGCCCCCCAGACGGGGAGCTGCTTGAGTGCAGTGCCTGGGTTTGATTCCTCTGGTGCCCTCAGTACCTGGCATGGGAGCAGGCACTGAAGGTGCTTGCTGAATGAGCCACTAGCAGAGGTAACTGTGGGGAAGGGACCTTTGGCACAGTACCTGGCACCGTGCACATACTCGTATGTACAGCGTCCAATAAGGGGCAGCTGTGCTTATTAGAGATGAAGCTCAAATTTCCAGCAAATCTTTTATTAGTACCTTTCACGTGCGAGATCCTGTTCTAGGAGCTGAGGATTATAGTGGTTAAAAAAAAACCAGCAATAATCTTTGTCCTCTTGGACAAAACTTATGTTCTCGTGGGGGAGACATCCAATAAGCAAGATAAAGAAGTAAAATATAAGGCATTTAGTGATATGTGCTAAGGAGAAAAGATAAAGCAGGGAAGGGGACAGGAAGTGTCTGGGGGAGGTTGAAATTTTCCTGGATTGATCAGGAGCATGGTGGACTTCACTGACAAGGTGTCAGGGATTGAGCTGTGCTGTTCATTAGGGGCCAAACATTCTAGGCCGTGCAAAGATCCTGGGGCAGGAACTTGCTGGGCATGTTTGAGCAACAACAAGGAGGCCAGTGTGCTTGGCGAGGGATGAACAGAGGAGAAAATAGGTCGAGGAGTTGTTGGAGTCAATAGAAGCAGGTGGGTGAAAGGGGCTAGAGGGAGTGATGGGGGAGGAGGTGTGGGGGAGGGCTATGGGGGCCAACAGCTTTTTCTCCCACCCTAGGACAAGCAGGAGGGGGCAGCTGTGAGGGGAGGGGAGCAGGAGAGAGCTCTGCTTTCTGTAGCTAAAAACAGTCTTGCAGCTCTTGAGTGGATCTTTGGCTCCTTATAGACCCTGGTGCAGCACAGAATTGCCTCAGTTTCCCTTCTAGACTCCTACCAGCTGCTCACCTGTCTTGATCACAAGAAAGTTCTGCCCTAAGGGCACTGCTGGTCTAGAATGGCACCTTCCCCGTCCTTGGGTTTCTGCTTCCCTCTCTGCCTGCCACCTCACCCCTCAGGGACACGGATGCGTGGTCAGGTCCTTAGGTGCTAAGCCTGGGCTGGCCACTCCCCAAGCTCCTGCTTTCCAGCCGCCCCCCACCACGTTCCTGAGGTCCAGCCTCCAGGTCCGGCCTGCCCAGAAACAATCCAGAAGAGATGCTGGGGAGGCTGGCAGTGCAGGGGCGAGGCAGGAGAAGAAGGAAGAGTCTGAGCAGGGCGGTTGTGAGCTCGGTGGTCACAGGGGTGGCTGTGCAGGGGTCTCCCACCCAGCAGGAGTCTGGGACTGCCGAGTGGAGGTCATGCCACGGTAGGTGATATCTGGGCTGGGAGTGTGTGGACTGGATTTATTTGTCCAGTGCCACACCCCACCCCGGAGCCCTAAGTGCTCAGCATCATAAATAAAACTCACCTAATAAATCTCCCCTGTAAATTTTCTGCGTAGAATTTCATTACTCGTCTTGTTTCCAGTCATTAGGTTTTAGTCCAAGTCGGAGTTGTCCCGATGGCTGTGTAAATCATGCCTGCACCCTGGGGAGCGTGAACTCTGGGGAGAAATCGTGCCTGGGCCTGCGGGGGTGACAGCTCGAGCCTGAACAGCTGAAAGGTGTCGGCTGCTAGCACCAAGCTCCCGCTGCGCTCCTTGCCCTGGGAAGGGGAAGCAACTGTCATTAACTGAGGACCTAACACGTGCCAGGAACTTCATACACATCATCTCGAATCCTCACGGAGCCCCACGAAGTAGCTATTACTATCACCATCTTAGAGGATGGACTGAGGCTCAGAGAGGGGAAGTCACTTGCCCAAGGTTACACAGCTCAGCTGCTTCGTACCTGGCATAGTCTGGCTTTGAGAGTCATTATCTGACTCCAAATCCACTGCATCCACTGCCTCCTGGTGTCACAGTTAGAGGAGACGACAGAGAACCTTACACAATGCCATCGCTTCCTCAGAGCATTCCTTGATTACCAGCTGGAGTCAACCCCTCTGTCATCTGTTCCCGCCGTACTAACTTCGAACCACTTAGGAGGCTTCCATCACACCCGTCCTTCCACGACTCTGCCTGCTGTGCGTTCTGACACGTGGCTGCCTGGGCCTTTCATTATAGCCCTTCGCACACTTTTAATTATGCATCTAGTCCTGGGAATGTTGCAGTATTTTTTTCTTCCCTTCGAAAGCATAAGCTCTGTGGCCACCTCTGTTTGGCTTACCAGTGCATTCAGGGTCAGCACATAGCAGGTGATTAATACATATTTTTATTGAATGGAATAATGAATGAATGAAGCAGTCACCCCAGGAAGGGGAAGGAGGAGACGTCCATATGCCAACACCTCCACAGAGCTGGTCAGTTAGATGCCCAGAGCCCGGTGGAGGTCTGAGTGGGCAGGGAGGGTTCTGGAGCCTCATGCCTCCAGCCCAGCTCAGAGCCGATCTCAGCTTTCACCCCAGTGTCAGCCTTTAGCTCTTGACCTACTGAAACTCCAGCCCACTCTGATCTCAGTTCCAAATCCAGCCCCAAATTCAACCCTTGGCCCCCAACCTCGAGGCCATCCCCAGCTCTAAACTCAGCCTCAACTCCAACTTCAGCCCCTGACCCCACCTTGGCGCTAACCCCAGGTCTGACCCACTCACAGCCTTGACCTCAATCGTTGTCCCAGCTCTAGTTCCATCTCAAACTCAGCTTCACTCTCAGCCCCAGCTCCAATGCAGATCCAGCCCCCACCTGAGTCCCGATACCGGACTTCAGCCCCTACATCGCTAGTTGAAAACGCGGGCTCCTCCTCACCCGTGGGGCAGGGAGCAGCATGGTCACTAGACGCCGGCGGCCCCGCAGGCCTGCCATCCTTTCCCCACCTTACAGCTCGGAGAGGGGAGGAGCCCTGCTGGCCTCTTGCGAGAGCTCAGGAACGATCTCTCACGTCTGTATCATGGGTACAGTTTACAGACCACATCCGCGTCCGTCAGCCCACCACATCCCAGAACGGCTTGGGCAGAGGTCTGCGTTTCTTTCTGTCACACAGGCAGAAACGGAGGTGATTAAATGCCTTAGCCGGTTCACGGCAGAGGGGGTGCTCTAACCCAGCTCTTCTGGCTCTAGGTTCCGTGCTGTCCCTGGTTTTTCTTTGACCTGTGCGGAAGATGAGAGGGGCTCAGGATCTGTGTGTGTGTGTGTGTGTGTGTGTGTGTAACAGCAGGGACACCCTCCCTTGGCCCTCAGCACCCTGGGGTGGTCTCCATTAAGGGATGTGACAGAAACAGTCTCCATGTTTCCCACCCCGAGCTCGGGGGAACTTGTGCGGGAGAGACGCTGGGAGATGCCCAGAACACGGAAGCACGTGGGTTGGTTGAGGAGTGTTTGGTTGGGTCCTGGCAGGACACAGGGTTCACCTCAGATGGTTTGCACGCAAGACGGTGGCGGATGGGCTGCCTACAGAGGCGCGGGGGGAGTTTAGGAAGCAACAAGAGAGGTGAGGCTCCAGGGACTAGCAACAGTCAGAAGTCCTTGCCACCTTGAGGGCTGATGGGACGAGGGGGGAAGTGGTGTCCCTGGAGCCCAGCGTGGGCTGGCGGTGAGGAGGAGGGGACGCCTGGTGCAAGCTGTAGTCATGGAGAAGCACAGCCACTGCTAAAAATGTTGCCCAGGAGGAGGAGTTGGGGGGGATCCTGACCTCGCTCTCCCCCCCCTCCAGTCTCTGCCAGTGCCTGCCAGCAGCTGAACCCAACCAGGGGCACCCAGGCCGTGCCGTCCTCTGGGGTCAGTCTCCTGGGCACGGAGCAGGGCTGGCGAGGACAGGGAATGAATGTGGGCCAGGCGATCGAATGGAGGATAAACAGCAGGAGGAGAAAGAGTGCACAGAGCAAGTCGTCAAGGAGAGACAGACAGACAAAGGGAAGCCCGGGGAGGTGGAGGGTGTGTGCGAGCGGGAGTGAGAAAGGCTCAGCCCGGTTGTCTGGGCAGGTCTGCGGAGCCCAAATCCGGCTCATCTGTGTCTCCTCAAATAAACTTCTGGGAAGGGAATGCCCGGAGCTGGCAGAGTGCAGAGAAGTCAGCAAATATGTGTGCGATGAATTCTAAGCCTTCTGTTCCCAGCTCCTGGGAGGAACAGTAGAGCCTTGGGGTGTCCTCCCCCACCCCGATCCAGTCCCTTGCCTGGCTACTCTGATCTGAGGGAAAGGCCTCCACCGTGGGCTTATGGAAACAGGGAGAAGAATGTCTCATCTAGCAGATCTGAGGTCCAGAGGAACTTGACCTGAAGAGGAAGCTGATTCCTGAGGTTGACATGCGCCTTCACGTGCATGATTTGATGACACTCTGCCAGGACGTCTGGAAGGCAAGCTGGACAAGATCATTGTTCTCATTTTACAGATGAGAAAACCGAGTCTCACTGGGAAGGGACTTTCCCAAGGCCATGTTATGAGGTAGTTGCAGAGCTTTGAACTTGGGCCCATACTGAGCCTGAAATTGAACCTCAGAACATGGCCTCAGATTCAGTTCCAACACTGTCTGGGCCAGGAGGTTGAGGGGTCCCATGGTATACCCCTGAATACCCTCATGCCAATTTTGTCGTGGACAGACTCCTGGAATATCCCCGAGGCTTGGAATTTTTCCAGAAGAAACTTTTACTAAAGAAAGATCATCATTACTCTCTGCTGGGCACCATGCTAAGCACTTTGCATGAACTATCTCATTTAATCCCCTCAAAAATTTATACGTTCAGTGCCATCATTATCCTCCTTATACAAATAAAGAAACTGGGGCTATGAGAGGTTAAATAACCCTTCGCTGTCCCACAGCTAGTACGTAACTCTGAGCTAGTACGTAGTGGAGCCAGGATTCAAACCCAGGTCTCTAGACTCTATAGGTTTTCACTATTATGATTCACAGCCTAACAGAGACCAGAAATTGTAGTTCTTTCTTCTTTTAAAAGCAAACCCTACAGATCCCTGGCTAGGAGGGGCCACAGGTAGGCTTGACGGGCACAGCTCCTGGGTCTTCCAGCCCTGGCCAGGGCCATACCTGGGCAAGCCCCAGCCCAAGGGACGGCCTGTGATGGGGGAGACTGGAGGGTGTGGCCTTCCTCACCATGCCCCAGGGAAGGAGAGGCCATCCTGAGGACCTGTGGGCCAAGGAAGGCACATTCTCAGTCTTGCACAGGACAAAATATCTGTACTCATTACACACATGGGCATGGTCCACAGGGTATGGGCCCGCTACACGCTTGTGAAAAATGTATGTCCGTCTGCCAAGAGAAGGTGCTAGATGTGTGTGGGGAGCCTCTCCCCACCCTCAGTGCTGTGCATAGTGCCAGGCATGTGAGAGATCTGAAGCTCCAGCTCACGACTGTGGGAAGAGGTAGGCAAAGGGCACTTTTTGGGAAAACAGGACTAGTGCTGAGCTCCCAGGGAGAACCCAGGTTTCTTGCCGCCATCTCTTCCCCCAGACAGCCCCTTCCTGGGTCTTCCGGTATGTAAATAACTCTCCTCTTGTGTCCCGTCCCTAAAGGTTCCCAGGAAGGAGGAGGGGGCTCAGCATCCTGGCCTTTCTGTTTACGGACCAGTGTGAGATATGGACATGCTGTACCTGGGAGCCAGAGACTTGGCATCTTCTTCGTGATTTTGGGCAAGTCCCTTGCCCTCTCTGGTCCCTTTTCCTCCTAATCAAAGGGAGGTGGTTGGCCTCAGTGATCTCTGGGATCCCTTCGCGTGAATTTTCCCTCCGGCTCTCCAACTCTGCGCCCTGCAGCATCTCGGCCTGCCCCTCCTCTCTCACCTCCAACTTTGGGCAGAGGCTCTGGCCATGGTGCTGAAGGCGGCCATGGCCTCCCCAGGGGCTTGGAGGCGTGGAGGCGAAGGACTTGCGAGGGCAGAGGAAAACTGCCCCATTTGAGCACTTACTTTGTACCAAGCCCGTTGCTGTTCCCTTTACGTGCACTGACACACTGACCACAGCACTCCTGGAGTGTGAGATTATCATGGGGAAACTGAGTTTCAGGAGCGGTGGGTCCTGCACCTTCTAGGAAGCAGAGGGCTGCTCCCCTGACTTTGGATTTCAGATAGCTCTGATTCCCAGGGATGGGACAATTAAGGGCAGCTGAGAAAACAGTGACATGCAGAAATGGTTGATAAAACTGTGAAGGAACGTCTGTTGACATTGATTCTGAGCCTGCGGCCAGAGATGAATGATTGAAATACCAGGCTTGTTAAAGCGAGAGCACGTTTGATTTCTCTCCCCTGCACCACATGCGATTTCGCTGGAGGGAAGTTAGCAATCAGCTAATTGACATTGAATTAACCATGAAACTCAGCCCGAGCCTTCTCTCTGAAGCGCTCTCCAGCAAGACTTTATCAAGGCTTTGAATTATTGATTATTACTTATAGCTCTGATGGGGTGATTTCCTTTTATTTGTTTTCACGTTGGGTGTCCTTCATAAGTGTCCCTGAGAGTGGGAGGCACCCAGATGCAGAGCTTTGTAAGAGGAGCAGAGGCGAGAAGGCCAAGTGCAGGGAGGACAGGTCTGGACAGTCCATCCTGCCCCAGAGAAATAAACCTGTATTTTTTAAACCACGGAGCTTTTGTTTTTCTTTTTTGCTGCTCTTACTGTAGCAAAGCATGGCCTAATCTGACTCCCAGGGCTCTGAAGGCCAGGGCCTTCCTGCTACCTCCTTCCTGATGCACGCGTAGGGTCTGTGCTCCTGACGCCTGGCATTTAAACTCTATCTGTAAGGACTCTTACTGATGTCTATTGCAACTCCTTCAGACGCCTGAATTCTTCCACAACATCCAAACCAAATAGCTTTCTGGACTCTGCATGCCTATTCTTGGGAAAAAAGGACACACTTTCCTGAGGTCATCTTCTCAAAGAGCTCAGCTCTGACTGTGCCCCTTGGAATTGTCCCTGTGACTTCCACTGGTTTGGGCTCTGTCCCATGGAGCCCCACAGAGTAATTTCATTTCTTTTGTCCCATGGGAGCCCTTCAAGAATTTGAAAAACAGTAAAACAATATCTGAGGCCTCTCTTCTTCTAGGTCAAACATCCTTTCAGCTCTTCACAAGTCTAAATTTTAGGTCCCTTCCTCAACTTAGTCTACTCTTTTTTGAGGGGAATTCAACATGTCTGGGAGCCTCTGGAAATCTAGAACTGGATCTAGCATTCCAGGTATGGCCTGAGAGTGATAGAGCTGAAAAGAACCATCACCTTCTTCAAATTGGATTTTAGACCTTTAATGATGCAACCTGACTGGTATGAATAATTTTGTTCTATGGCAGAGACACATACTATTTATTTATTTATTTATAGACAGAGTCTTGCTCTGTCACCCTTGCTAGAATGTAATGGCATGATCATAGCTCAATGCAACCTCAAATTCCCGGACTCAATCGATCCTCCTGCCTCAGCCTCCTGAGTAGCTGGGACTACATGCTGGTGCCACCATGCCTGGCTAACTTTTCTATTTTTTTGTAGAGAAAGGGTCTCGCTCTTGTTCAAGCTGGTCTCGAACTCCTGACCTCAAGTGATCCTCCCACCTTGGCCCTCCAGTGCTAGGATTACAGGCGTGAGCCACTGTGCCCAGCTGATTCTTCTTATGTATTGACTTTGAGCTCCTTAAGGTTAGACCATGTTTTAACCTTGGTATCTCACCCAGGGCCCAGCCTGCTTGCACAGAGGACATTGACCTTTCCGGAAGGAAGGGAGTAAGAAGAGGAACTTTTGGGTCCATGGGGATGGAGGCAGAAGATATTTCTCTGGAATGAGGCAACATGGACTCAGATCTCTAGTTCCGTCACTGACCAGCTGTGTGTCCCTTGGCTGGTTACTTATCCTCTACGAGTTGCTGTCACATAGAGATAAAATCCCCAGTCTCTCGGAAGTTGAGAATGTACTAATATATTTTATAAAAAGTGCCCAGCACATTGTGTTGTAAGTAAATGCTGGATTGTCATAACCATCGCCATCGTCATCATCACTGTCATTGTCAGTGAGATCAGCGGATGCTGTTGCCCCACACATACCGGTGGGGAGCAGAGAGGAGGGTCATCCAGGGTCTCACCCCAAGGCAGCTGTGGATGCAGGATCAAGTAGATCCCCTCTGGTTCAGGGCCGGACGTCCTGGGCCCAGCCATACAGCAGTGTCCCCAGAGGGTGCTCACATACCCGGGCCTCCTCCTCCTTCCTCACTGGACTTCCCCTCGACAGGCATGTTTGGCTTGAGGTGCAGCTCGTCACATCCATCTGGCTGGCTCCTCCAGGACAACTCTGCTTGGTTCTGGCAGAAACCTGGGTGTGTGGTGGGATAGTTGTGCGTCCTGTCTCTCTGCTAAGAGGTGTTCGATGTGCAGTGGGGGAGGGTGGCCTCCGGACAGATGCCACACTGGAGGTGGACAGTATACATGGGTAGATGTCGTCTAAAGATTTAAAAAGAATTTTGTTTGTGCACCACGAACAGGCCATCCTAGACAAATGTCATTGTGCAAGTGCACACCATTTTGGATGCCTAAAGTCCTTGGGAAGGAAGAGAAGAGCAGGAGCTTCCATTTTTTGAGCACCTACTATGTGCAAGTGTGCAAGCTATAACTGATATCTACTATAATCCTCACAATTCCATGGGTAAGGTTTATTATTCCCATTTGAGAGATGAGGAAACTGAGACCTAGGTAGTGTTTGAGCTGGGGACTTGAGTCCAGGTTTGCCTGGCTTCAAAGCCTGCCCTCTTTTTAATATACCCCTCTTTTAATATACTCCCAAGACTTGTCCTCCGGCTCAGTCTTCACTGCCCTCCACCATTTCCTTTCCTCCCTAAGTATTTTGAAGCCACCAGGCACTGTGGTATGTTCTGAGCCTTAGTTTCTTCTCCTGAAAATGGTAATAATAACAGCACCTACTTTTTAGGACTGTTGTGAGTGTTAATGGAGTTAATACACATGAAACATTTAGCACATTTCCTGGCACAGTTAGCATTACATGTTCATCATTTATACAATAATAGCCAACATGTATCGAGTACTGTGTTTATCGTGTTCCAGGCATGGTGCTAAGTGCTCTGTGCAGTGCATCTTATTTAATACTCTAAACAACCCTTGAAGCAGATGTTGGGACCTTCATTTTCAGTTGGGGAAATTGAGGCTTAAGAGAAGTTAAGTGACTTACTTATGTTCACACAGTAAGGAAGTGGCAATGTAGGAGTCCAAATTCTGACCATCTGACTTCAGGGGCGATGCTGCATGTGGTCAAAGCCAAGCACTAATAATAATATAACACGACTTCCATGTATTGAGTGGTTACTGTGTGCCAGGCCCAGCTCTAATTAATCTATATCTATATATCTATACTTACATCTCAATTTTCAAAACTTCCCTCTGTGAAGTGGGTCCTATAATTAGCTGAATTTTTTTACACATGAGACTGAGAGTAAGAAAGATTAGGTAACTCAAGATCTCACAGCCAGGAAAGTGCAGTGTGGGGACAGGAGCTCAGGTCGTCAACTCGCATTTACCCTCTGCACTGTGCCACCTTCGTAGCAGGGAAGACGTATGCTTTGAACGTGATGTGAGGTTTGGATTACAAATATTATTTACAAAATCCATGCTGAAAACAAAAGGATTCTGGAAATTTTAAGAGGAAGGGATAAATGAAGATACACTACGCAAGGGCTAACACTAAAGAAGTAGGTGTCAAGATCGCCGGCCTTCCCATGGCTCCAGGTGGTTTGAGCAGGTCACAACCAGTTGGCTTCAGCTTGATCTAGTCTTGGCTGGCCCCACAACTTTGGAGTTGGCCCCAGCAGGTCTGGTTTGATTCGAGCCAGCTTGGATCAGTTAGATCTAGTCGCAGCCAGTTGGGACCAGTCTGAACTAGACTGACCTAGTTTAAGTCCTTTTGCCACTTCAGGGTGACTTGTTTTTCAGCTTTCGAGTTTTGGGACTCCCCGTGGAAATTCTTTTGGACTCCTGGTTGAATGGCTTTGGTTGGGCACTAGTGAGGGAGAGAATGTAAGTAAATTACTAACCTTACAGGGTCCAGCCCTTGGACCCTTGGGGGTCTACAGCTGGAAGACCTCAGCTGGTGAGCCCTGGCTTGGCTAACCCTGCCGGAGCCCCTTCTCCCCAGTTTCCCTCCTGACCCTGTCCATGTGGAAACCCCTTGTTGCATGCTTTCCCAGAAGCAGATTTTTCCTGTTTTCTTTTCGAAGGTGCAAGCACAGGGGATCCGAGTGAGCAGACCTAGAGCCGTCTGCGAGCCGTGGAGCTTGTCTGGGATGTCAGGGCTGTTGTGTGGGTGGTGCCCCCTGTGATGGGTGGCTGGTGGGTGTTGCTCACTTCATCCCTAGACCCTAAAACAGACGTGACGTGTACCACTACACTGGCGATTTAATTAGGCATTGATGTGCCCACATGGGGCGGGGGACAGAAGGTGGGCAGGAAGGGCAGGTGTTGGCTAATGGGATGCCAAGTCGCATTATCATCCTGCAGAAACCATGCCCCCTGCAGAGGGTAATGAGGGCCGGAGGGAGTGAGTGCCAAACAGGCCTGGTGAACGGGGCGCCCGTGTGGGCTGAACCCCCACCCTGGGGTTGGCTGCCCCATTCCCAGCTGGACTGGGCTGTGATGGCGTTTCAGGGCTGATCAGACCCAGGAAGCGTCAGAAAGCCAGCACCAGCTGCCTCCTGGAGGCTGAAAATCCCCCAGGACCGGCCTCCTCCCCCTTCCCTGTTAGTGCCATGCCTAAGGTTGTGAGGACGTTGGGTAGAGGACGGGGCCAGCCATCCAGTCGGGAGTTTGTAGCCTTACAACTGGAGGAAGCTTGTCTAATGCACTTACCCATGGTCGCGGGGAGATCCAGTAGCTGGCCGGCCCGGGCTCCTTGCACACACCTGTGGGTCACTCTGCATAGAGGGAGGGAGTGCAGGGTGCAGAGGAGAGACTCCTTCTGCCGTGCTTCACTGCCCCCTCCTGTGTCGAAGGCAGACTCCAGAGGAGGCCTGGTGGGGCCAGGCCTGTTCTCCCCCCACAGCCCTCCTGCCCTGTCCCCTCCCCACCTGCCGTGAAGCAGGCCACGCCAGGACTCTTGGGACCTGGAGGATGCTTCCCATTCCCTCTGTGGGTCTCAGCTCTCCCTCTGGGGAAGGACTAGGCCATAAAGGAGTGATGCAACGGTCTATGCGTGCCAGTCAATGGGGGTGGTCTCAGAGGATTGTGTCGGGGATCCACTTTGCCCTACGGTCAAGGACAGACTCTTCCTCAGGGACTGACCACTTGGGGGACCAACTGAGCCAGAAACAACTGTGCCCAGGGACTGATTGCTGACTGTGCCCAGGGGAACTGACTATGCCCAGGAGCTAGCCATGTGCAGGGACTGACTGTGCCCAGGAACGACTGTTCTCGGAGATGCTTTGGGGACGCACTGTGTCTGGGCTCATCTGTACCCAGGCCTGACTTTGCCTGCTGGGACTGCACCCAAGAGCCTGCTGTACCCAGAGTCTACCTGTGCCCACGGACTGATTATGCCCAGAGAGTGTCTATTGCTCCAGGACCAACTGTACCCAGAGCTGACTTTCCTTAGAGACTGTTTCCAGGGATCTGCTGTGTCCAGGGACTAGCATTTTCCAGTGATCGACTATGTTCCGGCACAGCTGTACCTGGCAAACCAGCTGAGCCCAGGGACTGGCCCTGCCAAGCGCTAGGGTGTGCCCAAGGATAGATTATATCCAGAGACCTAAGAACTGCTGTGCCCAGGTACCAGCTGTGTCAGGAAACTAGCTGTGCCCAGGGACTCTGGGAGGAAGGAGTTTGGGGGCAGAGACTCTTCCACCTGGACACAGAGCTGTGTGCCTGGCACACAGGCTGCCCAGCCACATGCCACCATCCCTGGGCTGAGGGACTTCAGCAGCAGCTCTTGCTCTGGACAGTGGGAGGGGGACACCCCCCTCTCCCCAGCGCAGGCATTTGTGGACTCCCTGCCCATTGCAGTGCCTGGTGAATAGGGAAGGAGAAGAGCTATTGAGCACCTATTATGTGTCGGCCTGTGCCTGGTCCTTTCTTCCTATTATGTGATTTTGTCCCCAGGAGAGCCCCATGAGGCAGTAGTTACCATCCCCATTTACAGATGGAAAAACTGAAGTTCACAGAGATGAGCATTCTTTTCTGGTCTTTCTCCAGAGTCTTACCCATGAAGCTCTTTTGCCCGTCCCCACACCCAACATGGCCTCCCTGAGTGGAGGGAGAGGCTGGGGCCCCTCCCCATCTTACAGAAGAGGAAACCGAGGACGGATCAGAGCAGGAAGGTCTGCAGTTGGCAAGTGGGACCTGTTCATGCCAGGGACTTCCTGGGGAGAGGGCACTTGGCAGGCCTAGTGGGAAGGGCTTCCTGCGGGCTACATTCCTGCTGGCTGTCTTGGAGGCAAACAGGCCGGGGCGCGGGGGCCGTCTAACCCTTCACAAGCCCCCTTTCATGATGCTCAACAAGGCTTCTTCACAGCCGGGCCTCGGCTGTGCAAACACGCACATCTGGGCTGCCGGCCGGAGCAGGGCAGCGGAACTCGCCCACAGCTGGCCAGCTGCTCCCGACCTTCTGGACAAAGGGAGCTTTGGCCCCGTGGGGGCTCCCAGGAACTCGGGGCTCCGGAGGGTGCAGCCTCTCCCCAGCCCTCCACGGGGAGAGTCCTCTCTGGCTGCCGCCTGTCATTTTCATCAGGCCTGGAACTCTGCCTCTGACAGCGTGGAGCTGAGGGCATGCCCTTTCCCCTCCTCGCGGCCACGCCCAGCCAGAACTGGGGAAATGGAACAAAGGCTGCGGCAGAGCAGCCCTCCCAGTCTAACCCCCATCCTCACGGAGCTTCTAATTTCCTGAAGGAGAAAAACCCAAGTCAAATAATCACAAAAATAATTGTAAATAACAACAGACTCTTACGTAGTGTTCTTTATGTTCCAGGTGCTGTTCTTGGTGCTTCACACATTTTAACTCATTTTATCCGCACAACCATCCTCTGAGGGGATGCTATTATTATTTCCATTTTACAGACTAGGCAGTTGAGGCACAGAGAGGTTGGGTGACTTGCTCAAGGTCACACAGCTAGTGAGTGGCAGACCAGGATTTGAACTTGGGGAATGTACACTCTTAGCAATGATGCACATTTACAAACCATTGTAAGGGCAGGAACAGGAAGAGCAGGAAGAGCGAGGGTGGGGAGTGGGGAAGCCCCTGGGGAGGGAAATGGGATTTGAGCTCAGGGAAGATCACTTTGCTGCTGGGTAGGGGGTGGACGGTGGGGGCGTCCAGGCCGGAGGCTGTCAGAAGAATATGAGAGAGAGATGACAGCGATGTGGCCTGGACCAGGGCAGGGGCAGTGGGCGTGGGGAGGACAGGGTGGGTTTGGGAGAGATGTGTGGTCTAGAACAGCAGTGCCTGGAGGCTGAGAGGGTGTGGGAGTGAGGCCTCTAGCCTGTGTTTGGGGAGCAAGCTGGCCGGCTCTGTGCCCCCAGCCGCTCCCCTCATGGGCCCGGCAGGTCTACCTGGGCTGTCCTGCCTCCCGAGAGGAGGGGTGGCCAGTGGGGCTTGCTTGGAGCCGTCACTGCTGCGCTCCAGCTGCCAGGTGTGTCCTCCAGGGCTGATGGGGAGAGAGGTCAGTGGTGAGCGCGGGAAGCCCCGAGCTGGGTACCAGACACAGATTTAAATCCCGACTCCTCCTGATAAACTGTGAGACTGGGTGAATCCCTTATGTCTCTGAAACTTAATTTCTTCTGAAATTCAGCAAATGATGCCTCCCTCCTAGGGCCTGCACAAGACAATGAATATGGAAGTGAAATGCAAAGTTAAAGGGCTGAGGAGCGACTGCTGTTTAATCGCATCATTTGAGACCTCTTCAGCGTGGCCGGGGAGGGGGTCTGGGGGAGGCCCAGCAGGCCTGGGTACCAGCCTGTAGGATGTCACGTGGTGCTGGACATTCCTCCCCTCTCTGGGCCTCAGTCTCCTGACCTGGGATGTGACATCCCCCACCCCCGCCCCCACCCAGGGGAGGCAGCACAGCCAGGGTGGTCCTGCCAGGCAGGTCCCTGAGGGGAGCACCCAGGATGGAGCTGGCCAGAAAGTTCATCTCTTGTTCATTCCAAGTTCATTCACTCCTTTAACAAATATTTACCTGAACACCTACGAAGTGTCAGACCCTGTCCTGCAGCCAAGATGCAGTGGTGAAATGAGCTTGTCCAAGTCCTGGCTTTTTCCAAAGCTCATTGTACAGTGGGGGCGACAGATAGTAACAAGTAAAAAAATCAACAAAGAGGATTAAAGCAACAAAATGTTCTACGGAGACAAAAACAGCCCAAACCCAAACCCCAGTGCTGTAAAAGAGAGTGGTGGGGAGGAAGGCTCCGCTAGATGGGGAGGTCACAGGAGGGCTCGTTCCCCCCACCCCCAGCCTGAGGAGGGGCCAGGTGAGCTGGGGTCTCACTGAGGAGAAGCAGTTTAGGGAGGAGCCGGCAAGCCCAGGTGGCCATCAAGAAAGGCGATGTGTGGTGGGAGAGGCGTGGAGAGGCAGGAGGAAGCCAGGTCAGGTGAGGTAGGGAGAACGCAGGTCCTGTTGGGCTTCGTAGGCCCTTCTAAGGAGTTCAGACTTCATTCTAAGGGCGATGAGAAGCCTTGGAAAGGTTTGAAGCCAGGGCATGACATAGCCTGAGCTGCTGTTTTAAAAGGTTACTCCGGCTGCCGTGCAGAGAATGGACTGAGCGACAGCAAGGCTTCGATACTTGGCCACTCCCGGCTATGACGCCCACTCCCGCCCTGCCGGGAGGACCAGCCCTCTGTCCGCTTAGGTCTTACCTTTCCTCCACACTCTCCCCACCCCTCCTGCCGGCCAGGGCCTCAAGTTGTGCCAGGGCTCCCAGAGAGCACCAAGAATCTAGAGGCAGAGGCCTGGCTCTCTGGCCCAGGCAGGCTGGGCTGCAAGGCCACAGGCGGTGGCCCAAGTGCAGGGACAGTGGGTGTGGCATGGTTGCCCTGCCTGCTTCCACCCCTACGCAGGGCAGGCCCCCCACCCTCTCCCCGCATGGGGCTTTTGAATTAAAAAGTCTTAACTTTTTCTTTTAAATGGCAGCTCTGTGTACTGTACATGGTAATTAATACATTAGCATTTATGCAAAATACCATCACAGCCAGGCTGGTATGTCAGCTGCCTTCCTGAGCTGCAAAAATGTGAGCGCCCCGAGGTACTTCAGACAGGCCCCCGCCCCTAGCAGACAGCTCCGTTTGACCTGCTTCGTTCACTAACGTGTCTACACGTGCACATCTGTGTATGTCGGCCAGTGTGTACGCTTCTTGTGTGAGGGCCTGTGGCATGCATTTGTGTCCTTGTCTGCGGGTGCACACGTGCTGCCCATGTTTATGTGAGTGCACGTATGAGCGCATCCTTGTGTCTGTGTGTGCCTGTGTGTCTGGGCATGGGGCGTGCATGCGAGTCTGTGATTTTACATGTGTATGTGTACATTTCTGTGTGTCTATATGCATGTCTGTGGGTCTGTGTGTTTGTGACTGGGCATGTGTGTATGAACATACGTATCAGTGCATGTCTGCTTCTGTGCACCCATGTGGGTTGTGCATGCATGCGCGTATGTGCACGTTCATGTTCATATGTGCATGGTGAATGCCTCTTTGTGGGTCATTAGGCACATCTGTGGCATTTGCTATTTGTGTCTGTGTATCAGTATGACTATATATGTGTCTCTGTGTATGTTTGGATATATCCGTGTGCATTCTTGCGTGTGGCTAAATTCGTGCGTGTGTGCGTGTGTGTGTGTGTGTGTGTGTATGTGTATGAAATGCTTGCTAGTGTGGTTGTGAAACGTAGCTGTAATACAGTGGAAAGAAAACTAGCTGGAAATGGTGGCATCTGGGTTCAAACCCTGGCTCCACCCTTTGCTAGCTCTGTGACCTTGGGAAAGTCATTCCACCTCTCTGAGCTTTAGGTTCCTCGTCTGTAAAATGGATCTGATGAAGTCTACCCTGCCCATGACAGTGACATGTCTTCACTGGACGCTGGGCACCCTGCAGTGGGAGTGATGGACCAGCACACGCTGATCAGGGTGGTAGCTCAGACCAGCACAGGGTGCCCTGTAGAACGTCACTTAGCCCCAAGTTGGAGTTGGGGTGAGGTGGGCTAGGGAACGTTTCTCTGAGGCTGTCAAGTGGCATCTTGGAGGATGACTAGGAGTGAGACAGGTGAAGAGTTAGCCAGACTGAAGGGACAACAGGCAGGAGGGGACACAGGAGTCAGGAAAGCACCTGGCCCGTTCACGGTGGCTGGAGACCAGGAGCTGGCGGCAGTGGGGACAGCTGGACTAGACCACCCAGGGCTCATGTCCTGAGGGCGGTGGGGAGCCACCGAAGGCTTTCAAGAAGGAAAGGGTCGCGGTCAGAGTAGAAACATCACTGCGTCTACAGGGAGGCGACGACTGGGGTGAAACTTCAGGGACTGGCTGCTGGGGGTGCACCGGGAGACAGTGAGGTCCCAGCCGTGGCAGTGGGCAGCAAGGGAAGGGGCTGGAGTCAGAGGGTGTTCCTGGGGCAAAATCAGCTGTACCCAGAGATGACGAGACAGTGAAGTGAGGGGAGGGAGAGGGAAGAGCCCGGGGTGATGGGATGGTTGAGGAGGATGTTCACTGAGACAGTGCACACAGAAGGAGGAAGGAGAGGGCTCTTTGGGGAGAGCGATGCATTTAAGACATCTTCAGTTTGAAATGCCCGTGAAACGCCATTTGTTCATGCATTCATTCATTCGTACAGCACGCACCAAGTATTTGAGAGACCAAGATGAACAAGACAGAGAGGCAGTGGAGTCCGGGAGGAATTATGCAAGGCCCAGGGAAGTAGGAGTGTCGCAGGAGAAGGGAGAGAGCAGAGGCCCTATCGTGCAGGGGCCTGTAGTGGGGCAAATCATTTCAACGTTTGGGGAGGACATGGGGAGGTGTGGAGGGGTTATACCGGTGTGGAGGACTGCCTTATGTAATTTAGGGAGCCTCTTCTTCCCTCTTCTGGCCCATGTCCATAGTCAAGGGATCCCTGGTTTTCTGATCTGTAAAATGCGGCTGACGACCTGTGCTGTTGGCACACAACTGTGAAGTGGATTCATGCTGGGGCCTGGGAATGTGTCTCTGCCCTCGAGGAGCTTACTGTCTAATGCAGAAGCAGGTGCGGGGACAGACGAGGTGCGGTAGATGCCATGACGGAGCCAGCACGTAGTAGTAGGCGCTCAATAAATATTTGTGGACTAAATGGTTGATTGAATGGCTGATAGCACAGGGGTCTCTAGCAGCTGAAGGAGGCATCTGACTCACCTAGGAGGAGGGGCTGGAGAGATGCCAGCATCGAGGGCGCCATTCCGTGAAGAGGGCTGTGGCGCGAGCCTAGCAGAGGCCATACCACAAAAGACCTCGAGTGCCAGGCTAAGAAGCTTGGATTCCCCGCCCCCCAATAGGGAAAGTGGAGCCACAGAATGCTTTCAAGGAGAGGAATGGCTGGTTAGTTTTGTGTCTTACAGAAATCGCTCTGGGCCCTGGGTACAGGATCCTGACTGGCAGGGAGGCCAGGGAGGGAGTCTTTTGTGGCTTAATCTGGAGTAAGGATCATGCTGCCATACCTCTTGGATTTTTCTTAAGGGAAGGGGCACCAAGTTTTTTTTTCTTTCTTTTAATGTTTTTAAAACATAGTATTGAAGCATGCACAGACCAGGTGGCAGGAACCCTGGCCTCTACCCTGTGCCCTGCCCTGATCTTGCTCTGTGACCTTGGCCTGGCCAAGTCACTTAGCTTCTCAGGGCTTTAGATGGCTCTTGGGTAAGAAGACCCTGTTAGAAAAAGGACGGGCATTGGGAAGGGCTATTTTTCACCTCCTGGGGAGTAGGGTCCTCTCAGGGCACAGGAGGGATGCTGGGGTGGGGTGCAGCTGCCTTCCTTCTTCCCTCTCCTCCATGGGTGGAGGAGGAGGGTGAGGACGAGGACAAGGACGAGCTCATGTATTTTCATGCCGTGGCCTCCACACTCAGCCCCATAGTCCCAGCTCACAGAGGCTGGGAGGCCGCTCTGGGGTGGGCTGACCCCTCCCGCAAGCAGGCACTCCGCTATTGTTCAAAATGGAATTGGTCCCAGGAAGCTTGGAGCCTGCAAAAACTGCTATGAATTTTGCAAAACAGCTCTGAGGCGGTAAAGCATGTCAGAAGAATCAAATGCGGAAATCCCTATTTAGAAACCCCACTCTGGACAGGCAGAAAGGACGAGCGGGGGCAGGGGTCTGGCCCTAAATGCCCCTCCTCTGTAGGCTGGCAGGGTGACAGCCAGGCCAGAAGGGGAGACAGCCTCTGGGCTCTGTGGCCCCAGCTTCTGTCCGATTTGCCCATTTCCCCCAATTCTAGCCCCTCACGAAGCACCACCCAGCTTTTCCCAATGTACCTATACTTTTTTTTTCTCTTTTGAAAGCAGCTTTATCATTTTATAAAAAAGGATACATATGCTCATTGCAAAAAATTCAGACAATATGGAAAAGTTCAAAGAAAAATGTAAAAACCACCTCAGATTTCACCAGCCAGAGATAACCACATAACATTTTGGTGAACGTCCTCCCAGACTTCTCACTGTGCATAAATATACACAAATAGATTCCACGTATGCAATTCCACCCCGAGTGAAATCAGACGACACATGCTGTTCTGTCACCTGTTTTTTTCCTCCCCACTCGGCAATATGTCATGGACACCCTTCATGTCAGTTCACATAGATCCACCTCACGGTTTTGGTGCCTGCGTTACGGTTATGGATATACCGGTCCATGGATATACCTCACTGTACTTACCCAGTCTCCAGCCGATGGAGATCTACGTTTTTCCAATTGTTTTGCTCTTAAAATCATCCCTGCAGTGAACATCTATGTGCCTATATCTTTGTGCATTTATTCACTCATGCTACAGATGTTTATCTAGTGGGTTCTGTGGACCACCCTAATGCCGGGTGCTGGGGGCAGAAATGGTGAATGAAACAGACGTGGTCACTCCTTGCTGGGATGGAGTTTACGATGTGGTGGGGAGACAGGACGTCTGGCCCCTGCCAGCAGAGAAGACAACAGGTTTTTTTGCAATGAGCATGTGTATTAAGCAGTTACACAAATAACTATCCAGTTAAGCAGGTGATCCGTAGTATGAAGGAAAAGTACACATAATATGAAGGATACATACAGGCTCTGAGAGAATAAAACGAGAGAAGGTAAGCCAGGGAAGTTGGGAGTCAGGGCAGGCTTCTCGGAGGAGGTGACGTTCAGGTTAAAAGGTGAGTGGGTGAAAGGCACGGTCAGAGGATGGGAGGCGAAAGGGCTGGTGGGCATGGTGGGGAACAGCAAGAGGATTTCACTTGGAGGGAGCAGCATTTTCAACGATTAACGTACCGGACATTCCTAGAAATGGAACTGCTGGGTCAAAACGTAAGGAGAGTTTGCATTTTGTTACATATTGTAAGTTGCTCTTCATGAGTGTACAAATTTGCAGTTCCATAGAGGGTGCCCGGTGAGGTCGTTGTGGCGGTTCAGCGGGGTAGCAGTCACGGAGGGTTAAGCACAGCGCTCACACACAGGCAGTGAGCTGGTCACCGCTGTCGCCATTATTATTATAATTATCTTTGCCAATCTAATAGGTGAAAAATGATATCTCATCTTTGTTTTTAACCAACGTGTCTTTTTTTGACTCTGCAGGAAATTGAACCCTTGAGGGGGAAATGAACCATCTTTCTTTCTTAAGCCACCTTTGTCAGAAACCTTCCTGTGCCCCTCGGGAAGGCAGGAAATGTCCAGGATCCCTGGACTGCTGTCCCGTCCCCACAGCAAAGCCCCTGGGACTTAGAGACGTGGCTCTGGGCTTCCGAAGGCAGGCACCAATCAGGGAGGATGGACAGGAGCTGGGAGGGTGGTTTAGAACCTGTGAGGGACGGGCATTATCCCCTTGGGGAGGGACAGGTGGAGAGGTGGGGGCCCTGGAGGCAGAATCCCAAGCCATTAGGGGTGCCTGGAGATCCCAGGTGCTCCTGGAGGATATTAATGCAGCTGTATGAATATTAATAGCATGGCCATTAATATTAATGACAATAATAAACAAGTGCGAGTATTATTTTTAAAGAGGGCTGCTGCTCCAGCTGTTGCCTCCCTTCATTAATAAGCTTCTGAGGTTTGGCCTTCCTCTCCCCAGACTTCTGGCACGACTCAGCGGCATCCTCACCACCTCTGCCCCAGCAGGGGCTGAGCCAAAAGCGTGTTTCCAACACTTCGAATTGCAGGAGAATCAATGCAGGGAAGCCCGGGTTTCCGTCCTGGGCCATTCGAGAGAACAGGGGGAGGCCAAGGGAGGCATGAATCCGCCTGTGTGCGGGCAGCCGGCTGCGGGGACTCCACTTCTGACCCCCTCGGGCACCAGCCCCGGCCGTCTACATCCCCACAGGAGCATGGGCAGGGGGTTTGCGAGGGGCCAATCTCTTGCAAAGGAGGTTGGAGGAATTACCCTGCTAAAGTGGTCATGAATTATAAAAAGGAAGAGGGGGGAGGAAACCCCAGAATATCATATGTGTAAATAAACCGGAGTGGCGGCCAGACATGAAAGCCCGCCACCAAGCCCTCGCGCCCACGGAGCCCCTTCTCCTGCGGACCCACCTCCTGCCAAGTACCATGGCGAGTCACTTCCAACCTCCTTCTTCAAAGGGTTTGTTAATAAGTCAATGACGGAACATCTAAAAGGGAAAAATATTTCTCTTTATAGTTGGAGATAATTGTCCCAGGAAAAAAAAAACAACAAACCTTTAATTACAACTCACATGGAGAAAGCTTGATTTGTGGGCAGAGCCCAAATGCTGAGGAGCTGGATGTAAAATATTTGTAATATTTAGGGAACCTAGAGTTTTACATAAAAGTAAACAGCATTGCCTGAAGGCACAATTTCCAGCAACACAATAAAATGTGCAGTGAATTTATGGCGGCCATCCATTAGCTCTTACCAAGGCAACGTCGCCCCTATCTGTCGTCCATCATTATAATAGAGGGTTAATGCACCGAATTTACATAAAAAAGTCATATTGTCTGCATGAATTATTTACACTCGAAGCTGTTTTTACAGCTTGGTTTCAAGCTGGATTCTGGGAGAGATTCTGCCAGTAAATTACTCTGTGGAGACCTGGCTCTATAACTGTGTGCGGAGCCGGCAATGAAAAGAAAGGAAAATGGGCAGGCCCTGGCGGGTCGTTGGTGCTGACGCCTCTCGGGTGGGGGCTGGAGGCAGCAGTGGAGGCTTCTGGAGGCTGTTGGCTGTTGCTGCAGATGGGACTCTGCCTCTGGGCCCATGGCTTCACGGCTGCTACCCAGCTGCCCGTGTGGTCGCAGCTAGTTTGGGCCGTCGAACCACAGCAGTCCTCCAGAGGTGTCCGAGGACTCTTGGTGGCTGAAGTCTAAGGCCTTTTAGTGATCAGTGTCCTGCAGGGAGAGAGGCTGTTGTGTTTCGTTGGAGCAGGGCCCCGCTCAGCAGTGTGAGCAAGATCTGTCATCCCCATTGTACAGATAGGAAGATTGAGGCCTCAAGAGGCACCTGTTTAAGAGGCAGGAAACCCCTTCATCCCAGGTGGGCCTGGGGAGTGTGGGAGGTACACACAATTCAGACTTGGGGGAGAGTGGGGCTGGCCTGGGACATCTTTGGGAAGATACGCAGAGAGTCCCTATTTCTCCATCCCAGCCCCTACTCTGTTTACTAGGACCGTAGTTGATCGAAGGCAGTTTTAGTGGTTGGTCTGGAGTGGGATACACTGCTTTGTGCCACTGAGTTCTTAAATCCTCTTTACTGTGGGGTGTGGACTGCTGGGGAGAACTGCTTATGTGTCCAGGTGGCGTGGAGTTACTGGGAGCTGGTCGTACCATGGCAAGACCTGGATTTTTAATCCTGTGTCCCCTTTGTGGACCTGGGTAAGCTTTAGGGGCTCAGTTTCCTCATCTGTAAAATGGGATTTCTAACCTCGACCTTCCCGGCCTTCCCCAAAGGAAGGGTGAGAGGCTCACAGGGGATAAAATGCTCTGAGGGTCTGTGGTATGTCACAAGTGAGGTGATAGGGAAGCTTCGAGGTTGGAGCTGAAGGAGCAGCTTGAAAAGAAGAGTGCAGGCTAGATGGATGGAGGGACGAGGCCAGACAGGCAGACACAACGCGGTGAAAGAATTATAGAGACAGAGTCAGGGAGAGACAAAGCAAAACACAGAAACAAAGAGGAATGGGGAGGGACGGGCAAGAGGTGGCTCTCGCTGAGAGAAAGGAGTCGGAGGCAAACTCAAGCTCAAGGCTCTGACTGCTGGAGCCCCGAGGATGCTTTCTTGGCCAGTGGAGAGGCTGGCAGGGCAGGGCCTTCCCTAGGGCCCGTGCCACCTCTTGCCTGGACCCTCTGCCTCTATCCAGGCCAAGCAGGGCCTGGGCTTCTCTCTGACCCGTGGGTCCCTGCCTCTTCTGCCTTTGCTTTTTGTACAGCAGAAGGAGGCCAGAGCGGGATGCCAGCGCCCTCCTCCCCCCTCCCCCAGCACCCGGGACGGGCATGTGCTCGTTGTCGCTGTTGCTGCGCTCTGGTCTCCCACTCCTGGAGCAGCCACAGCAGGTCCCAGGGGCCTGGAGACAACAAATGGCTCCCTGCTGATGGGCTGTTCGCTGCCTTCTGCCCGCCAGCCCATTCCGCTGCACACCGGCAGATAATCATGTAAGGCAAGGGGACCCCTCCTGCCCGTGGTGGTGTGATTTAAACCTGAACTTTGCTTTGCTTTCTTTCATCCCCTGGAGAAGCAAGATTTAGATTATAAATTTCCCTGTCTTCTTGGGAACGTGCACACACATACGTGCACAGACACATGCCTGCGTGCACACATAAAGGTGCTCACACATTGCAGACTCCTCATACTTGCTTGCACATGTGTGAATACTTACACACAAATATGTTCACCCATTTCCAAACCGCATGTTACGCGATTGCACATGGTGCATCAGTGTGCACACACAACTCACGGCCACAGGTGAGGGCAGGAGGAAGATTCGCTGGTGACTGGAACAGCTGTGATGTATTCCCGTCACAGCTGTGATGGGTGGGAGACGGCGATGTGAACAAGGGGTGCTGCAATTGCAAGAAATTCTCCAAACCTCACCCCACCTTGTTCATGAAAGAGGGAAATGAGGTTTGTGTTCTTGCATGAATGTGAACGCCTCTCTGTGTGTCCCTGTGTGCAAGTGTGTGCGTTTATCTGTGAGTGTTTTGCAAGTGTGAGTGTCTTCATTGAGTTCTGAGGTTGACAGTCTGTGGACAGGGGAGAGGGTGGTATATTGCACAGAACCCAGGACAGGACTCGTGTCCACGGCACCACTGCCATGCTGCTGGCCTCGGGCAAGCTGATGCCCTCTCTGCTGGCCCCTGAGGATCCTGCCTATTGTGACCTTCTCTTTTCTCTAGTGTGACCTTGAGGGTGTGTTTCTCAGAAGCGTGAGTAAGCTGAACTCGGGGGTGTATGTGTGTTGGATGAGTGTTTGTGTGTCTGTGCTGGGTATGTTTATGTGCGTGTTCATGCGTAGGTGTGTCGTAGGTGTGTTTGTGTGACTGTACTTCTCACAGCAGAGAGGGGTCCCCCGTGCCTGTGTTTGTATCGTGAGGCCGTGTGGAGTCTAGCCCTCGTGTGTGTGACAGTGAGTTTGGGGGTGATGCGGGGAGGATTTGTGAGGGTGAGCGCGGGAGGCAATCCTTGCTTAAAATTGCACGACCCCTTCTTACTCCTTCCCTGCTTTCATCTTCTCCACGACATTGCTGCCGTTGGACACACTATTTATTTACTTCTTTGTTTATGTTTTCACTCCTAGAAGCTAGAATGTAAGCTCCACGAGGGTAGGAATTTTAGCTGTTTTGTTCCTGACTGTATCCCCACTGCTAGAACAGTCGCTGGAGCACAGTGGAAAAGGGTGTTCAATGACAATTTCTTGAATGAATGAATGAAAGAATGAACAACTTGATCATCCCCCTTCAAGAATTCTCTGAAGTGTCACTCTCTTAATGAGGTCTTGATCACTTTACGACCGCCCCTCCCTCCAGCACTCCAATTCCCCTCATCTTATTCTAATTTTTCTTTTGTCTATCACCTTCCAATACATTAAGTGGTTTACTAACTTAAGTTTATTTTTTGTTTACTATCCTAAGTTGGTTTTTTTTTTATTGTCGATATCCCTGTTAGAATGAGAGCCCTCACAAGGGATGGAAGCTTTGTCCAGTGTGTGCACTAAGGCAGCAGTCCCCAGCCTTCTTGGCACTAGGGACTGGTTTCATGGAAGGCAATTCTTCTGTGGACTGAGGGGCGGGGGATAGTTTCGGGATGGTTCAAGGGCATTACGTCTCCACCTCAGATCATCAGGCATTAGAGTCTCACAAGGAGTGTGCGCCCGAGATCCCGCGCACGCGCAGTTCACAGAAGGGTTCGCGTGAGAATCTAATGCCCCCGCCCATCCGACAGGAGGCGGCTCGCAGGTGGTGATGCGAGTGATGGGGACCGGCTGTAAACACAGATGAAGCTTCGCTCGCCTGCCTGCCACTCACTTCCTACCGTGTGGCCTGGTTGCTAACAGGCCACGGCCCGCAGCACAGATGTACTCCAAGTGCCTAGAGCAGTGCCTGGCGTGGGGCAGGTGCTTAGTCAGTATTTATTGAACAAATTCTGAGGCCGTGAGGGTGTGAGCAGACTCGTGGAGAGTTCTGCCTGACTGTGCTTGTCAAGCAAGTGTTTGTGGTGTGTTTTTGATTGTGTGGGTGACTGTGTTTGGAAGGAGGGTGGCCTTGCTCCAAAGCTCTGTCCTCCGAGGCCCACGGGGCAATTCTCTGACAGAGGCCCCAGGTTCTGGCATCTTGCCCGGACATTGCCCAGGGTTTGCAAACAGACTCACGAATGGCTTTCCCAGGAATCTCTAAACATCTTTTCCTTGACTGGCTGCCCCCTGGGGCCCAGTCTTGGCTGGGCCTGAGCCCCAGCCTTGGCTGCCTCCTGGGTCCATTCCTTCCTCTCCCTATGGCAGATCTGGGCCCCAGGCCTAGGGCATTCCCTCAACCTGCAGCCCAGTCTGAGTCCTGGGCTGCGAGGAGTCAGGAGAAGGATGATCAGGGCTGGAGGACGCAACATGGGGTGGCCGGACTCAGCATCTGCGTAGTCTGGGCACTGTGGCTGGGAAGAGGGCACCTGGGTGCCGCTGGGGCAGGTGTGGACCTGTCCGCTGGGGGTTCAGGAGACAGCGGTCAGTCCAGAGACATCAAGGTTTGGCAGCAGGTGGCTGCCCTGACGAGGGCTTGGGGAAGAGGGTCAGGCTGGCCTGGTGCTTGGGCTGTGGGCAGTCAGGGGCCTGGGCACTGAGGGGCTTCGCCTGTGAGTGTGGAGATCCTCTTCTGGGGCCCAAATGAAGAACCCACTGGTTCGGTCTTCAGGGATTGGTGGGGTCTGTGCCTCAGTGGTCCCTTTTTATGTGCAGAGAGTGGGCATAGAGCTGCTGTGAGGTGGAGTGAGGAGAGGCCACCCTGTGGATGGCAGTATCGGAATTCCAAAGGTTTTCAACCAAGAGGAACTTTGGGCTGAGGCCTAAAAGCCACATGTAGCAGGGCCAGGGACAAGGAGCCCCCTTAGGCCAACACTTGAGAAATATTCTCCATGTGGAGAGTGCAGGGGGCCGTGGTCACACCCTGATTGACTCCGTGTGTGCTGTGCTGAGCTTCCCCACCCTCCACCTGTGGGCCCTGCAAGGGTTAGTTAGTCTCAGTTTCCTCATGCGCAACATGGAGATACTGTTTTTTAAATTCTCCTAGCGGAATTGGAAGGATCACATTATCATCATTACTATTATTTTGTTATTAACTCCCCCACCCACAGGCCCAGGAAGGGAAGACTGTCTTGGCAGGAATTCAGATAAAAAAGATCCACGGTTTAGGCTGATCTCAAATTAGTGTGAGGCTCTAGTGTCACGGTGAAGTCTGTGACACTTAGAAAAGAAGACAGTGATCCCTGGAGCCAACATCGGTTCACCCAGACCAGGCACACGTTTTAGGTTCTTGACAGCTGGTGGAGGAAGAAAATGAGCCAGCATGAGGTGGAGAGGAATCTGTTATTTATTGAGCACCTACTGTGTGCCAGGTACATCACACACATGGCCTTACTTAATCCGCACAGGTTTGTGTTCCAGATGTGGCAGTCTCCACTTTACGGATGAGAAACTGAATCTCCGGGAAGTTAAATGACTTGCCCAAGATCAGTTGAGCTGGGATTCAAACTTGGATCTGTCTGACCCTTTCTGCCATGTCACACTGCCTCCTAAGACATTGGACAGAGTCTCTCAGGACTCTTGAGGACGTGAGGGATGGCTCTGCGGGCACAGAGGGGGCTCCCGTCTGGCTGAATGACAGCCATGGAATATTCCTAAAATGCAACCAGGTCAGTCTGCGGAACGTCTTTAGAGACCCTCCACCTGTTCTGAGCAATCTGTGCCAAGAACCCAGAAGAGGACGTGGTGGGTGCAGGCCTGGAACAGTAGGAGGTGGTAGAAAGCTCCAAGGGACAGAGAAAGGTTCAGATAGCAGAAGCAGGACTTAGAAAGATCTCAACAGGCTGGAGTGACAAGGTGAATTTAGCATGATGGACTGTCATAGGGATAAATGCTGGGGCCCATCTTGACTACAGGAAACAATTGTGGAGGGGAACAGCAGCTCATGGGAAAGAGATTTAGGAGATCCTGAGCCAGTGAGTTCAGAATGCGTCAGCAGGTACATTAATAGAGGTGTGGCGTTTGGGATGAGAGGGGCCCACCCTCCAGCCTCAGTTTACTCTCTGCCCTGGGGCAGTTTCTGTTGTACTTGGTTGAAGATCATGTGCTCTTTTCTGGTTTTCAGTTTTCTCCTTTTCCTTTTGGATTCTTAGGGGAGGCAGAGACCTTCTGGAGTTTGACCCTTGGATTCCATCCAGAGCAGCCCCCAAAATGACACTTTGGAAGGTGGGGAAAAGGCTGCAGATTTTCTGAGCTTTTGTTTGAGCAGCACTTCTTGGATTTGATCTTTATGTGCACCAACTCTCATTCAAGGGAGAGGAAAGTCCTGGTCCCTGAATGTTCTGGACCTGGCAGGGGTCCTGGTCCCCTGGCACTGGCCAGGTGTATCCATCCACCCCTTTTCCAGCTCTCTCCTTCCCTGCTTAGGGCCCCCGTCCTGGTGGTCAGTGGCGTGTCAGGGCCTGGCTGGGCTGGAGGTGGAGCAGGAGCAGGGACCCTTGCTGGATCGCTGATCGAGCTGGGGTGTCACCTGCCAAGCTGAATCCGACACAGGAAGCGCCTGGCTGGGAGACGCGCTGTTTGATTTGGAGGCTCTGTTCCACTCCGAAATGCGCTTCTCCTGGCAGCTGCAAGGAAGTGAAGCTGTTGAGCTTCCCTCTCCTATGCCAGAATCACAGCCACTTTTTCCTGAGAAAGAAACAGGGCTGCAGACAGTTTTACTCATTACATACTTTCTTTCCTCTTAAATCTGTTTTTGTAATTTTTTTTTTTTGCACGAACGGAAAAGTAAAACGGATGATATTGAAATAAACAAGGCATTTGTGATGCGAAGGTTAAAGCAGATTGTTGGGGGTGGGGAGGGGGCTGGAAACGCCCCACGTTCCTGCATGCAGGCTGCTCATAGCCTGTCGAGGACGGGAGCGAGAGAACGTGTTCGTGAGGCTGCCCAGCTCCCAGCCCAGAGGGGTCCACTTCTCCAGGTGTCTTGTGCTCCACTGAGCAGGGTGGTGGGGAAGGGGACTGCTATTTATTAAGAGCCTACTAAGTGCTAGGCCTGTGATGGGGTGAGCTCATTCAGTCCTCATAACAACCCTCGGTGGTAGGACCTATTTTACGGATAAGGAAAGTTGAGGCTCGGAAGGATTAAGGTCAACAAATCAAGGACGTACAGAGAGCTAAGATTTGATCCTCGATCCGTCTGACCTCAGATGCCATGCTCTTGTGGCTATACTTTGTTCTTCCGAGCCATTGTGTATGAAGCTGGGGGATGTGGAAGGAGAAGGAGGAGCAAGGCGGTGGTGAAGAGACATCAGCCAGCCTTGCGGAGTGGGCATCCTGCCTGGCGAGACTAAACGAGACACTGACCGCATGTGAGTGAGCCAGGCCCGCCTTGCTGGGTTCTGGCAAACACGGGTGGTTGGGGAAGGGTGTGTACGTGTGGGCGTGGGTGTGGGATATGGGTGGGTTTGGTTTGATAATGAAGATCGGCTTCCTGAAGGTGGAGAGCCCTGGAAGTTGAACAGAGTTGAGGGAATGGCCTTGCCGCAGCCTGAGCCGAGGCAGCAGAGGTGTGAGTCTGGCTTGGTGAGAGGAGCTGAGTCAGAGTGGGGTAGAGATGGCCGTGGTGAGAAAATATGTGTTGGCAGAGGACGATCGGATTGGAGACTGTAATGCCGAGAAAGAGCCCTGGGCTGGGAGACCGGGCCTGGTCTTGTCCTGCGTCTGCCATTAACTTGCTGTGTGATTTTGGGTGAATCCTTTTCCTTTTCTGAGCTTTAGATTTTCTGTTTTTAAAACGGTGGAATTGGACTACAGAATCCCTAAGGACATTTGCAGGGTTCCAAGAAGAAAGAAGGTGACCACAGAATCCAGAGGGCCATTAATGTCAAGACTCGGCATTAGAATCCTGGAATATTAGGACTAAAAGGGCCTCCAGGGATCATCCACCTAAACTTCTTGCTTTGCATCTTCAAGGATGAATAGGAGTTGTTGAGGCAGAGGGACAGAGACAGGAGGGGAAAAGAGGGCGTTCCAGGCAGGAGGTATAGAGCGAACAAAGGCATGGATGGAAGCAAGAGACAGGTGTGCAGGCAACACCAGGCATGCTGGTGTTGTTGGAGAATAAAGACCAACATGGGGTGGAGGAAGAGGCGAGTGATCAGTCAGGAGAGGAACATGGGGCCAGACCTTGGAGGACCAAGGGGCTTTGATCCCATCTTCTGGGTAATGGGGAGCCGTTGAAGGGGTGGGAGTGATGTGCTCAGAGGTGCACTTCTTGAAAGATCACTTTGGCAGCTTTGTCGATGAGGGATTTCACAGGCCTGGGAGTGGGCACAGCCCAAAGATGAGTGCTGAAAAGACCAGGTAGGAAGCTGTTGTGTCAGCTCAGTGAGAGATGGTGTTGGTCTGGGCCAGGTGGCTGGGGGACACGTTGAGGACAGCACCTGTCCATGAGATATTTAGGAAGTAGAATAGATAGGACTTGTTGACTGATTTGATGTGGGGAGTGAGGAAGAGGGAGAGTCCAGGACTCCCAAGTTTCTAGCTTGGTGATATTCATTGAGGCAGGAATCACAGGAGGAGGGAGAGATTTTGGGGGAAACACAATGAGCTCAGTTTTAGATTTGGGGAGTTTGAGATGTCAATGGAACGTGTATGTATTGGCTCATTCATTCATTCATTTGCTCATTATTTATTGAGCATTTTCTATGTGCCAGCCATGGCTGGACACTTCCTTCCTGTAGCTGTCAGTCTAGAGTGGCATTTAGAAAGTTCTTCCATATGCTGAACCTCGATCTGCTGAGCTTTTCTTTTTTGAGTCAGGGTCTCACTGTGTCACCCAGGCTGGAGGGCAGCGGCATGATCGTAGCTCATTGCAGCCTCAAACTCCTGAGCTCATGCAACCCTCGTGCTTCAGGTGTGGTCTCAACCTGCTGAATTTTTACCCACCAATCTTCTGCCCTGCAGGACCTCGCAGGAGTCCGCCTCATTCAGAGGTTAGAGATCAGTGATCGTGGTTCCCTGCATTGTCTTCGCTTTAGGGAATGTGGACGTTAGAAAATTGTGAAGCAATGGATTTCAGCCCGAGCTGCTTCTGTGTGATCTCATCTGTTAAGCGGGCTTCGCAGGCAGCAGTGTGCTGGAGCGGGTTCCTACTGACTTGTAGAACCGACTGAGGGCATCTCATCCCAGCTCCGTGTCTGGTGACCTCCCACTGGTAGCTTGAGCTTGACCATCATGGGAGTATTTACACCACAGAAGTTGGCAAATGCTACGAAATCAGGGCTGTTTCTTTTCTTCCAAAGGGCTGGTTGGTAAATATTTACCAGTTAACATTAACTATTTACTGCTTCCAGAGTTATGGTTAGAGTGACGGATGTTGATCACCTGCACATATGCACACACACGTGGCACACAGTAGGTACCTAATAAATGTAGCTACCTTCTCCTTCGATGTTTCCTTTGTGTGGGAAAACTCTTGCTTCATTTGCTCAGAATAAGAACTCCCCTTTAGCTAGGGACCGCTCCTCTCTTCTCAGACAACGTGGTCCCCGTGGGAGCCGCCACCTTCTTACTCCCCTTGGCCTCCAGGGAGGGGTGGAGTCAAAAGGATGAGGATTTTGGAGTCTAAGAGTCTAAGTTTGAATCTTGGCTCTGCCTCCTGCTAGCTGTGTAATGACCCCGGGCAAGTTATTTAATCGCTCTGAGCCTCAATTAAGTCACCTGTAAGCTGGGGATGGGCATGCCCCTCATTAGGTTGTCGTGAGGATGAAATGAGGTAATGAGTACGTGGGGGCCTGGCATTGAGGCGTCGGTTTCAGTGAGAGCTTGGCCAGCGCTGGTCTCTGTTCCCTGAAACGTCCTGTGTGGCTAAGCAGCTCTGACGACGGGGAGGGCCGGGGAGGGCAGGAATTGGGGCTGCAGCCTTGGGAAGGATGTTCCTGGTGGAACATATAGGTCGGGAGAGGCCGTGGGCTGTAGGACCCTCCAAATGTATTCCGAGTGCAGTGGAGGGGAACTCCCCTGGCCGCAGTTCATGCTTCCGGGGCCCTCACCTGCAGATCGGCAGATAAACTCCCATCATCAGCTCAGCTCGTGGGTTTCTGGGGCGGCCGTGGCAGCCTGGGCTGCCTTGATTTACCACCCCAGCCCCAAGCAGATTAAATCACCCAGAGTCATTTGAATTTTACCCGGCCTGTCACACAAATCTTGGAAACTGCTGTCTGGCAAGAAAACTTTCTCTGTACTTTCAGGAGGAAGACTAAGAGCTCTAGAAATTGAGGTGCAGTGGAAAAAGGAGGGGGCTGAAGGGGTTTCTGCATCCTCAGGTGAGGCCTGGGTTGGGGGCTGGAGGAGGGAGTGTGTGTGTGTGTGTGTGTGTGTGTGTGTGTGTGTGTGAGAAATTGATGCAGAGGCCTCTCTAGGGCAATGTTGTCTTTGGCTGTGTGACATAGGACAAGTCACTTAACTTCTCTGAGTCTCACAGAATTGTGGTGAAGGGCTAGCTTGTCTAAAGTGTTTTGCAGACTTCAGTCAGTCCTGTGATTACTAATTGGGAAGATGGCACAAATGACTATATAGATAAAGTATATGTGGCAGCGGTTACCAGGTGTTGAGCAGAGGGTAAGAGCTCTGGGAGCTAAATGGAGGGGCACGTTGCCAGAGGTCTGGGCTTGACTGGGCCTTAAAGGAAGCCCAAGTCCCAGGGAAGAGAAGAAGAAGAGGTTGTCAACACCACGTCCATCTCTATCCATGTGTGGGGCTCTGGGGACGGGTCCTGATTGGTTTAGCCAATCAAGATAATGGTCCCTTCCTCTGACCTTGGCACATTAGTTGATTCTAAACCAATCACACACATAGTCCACTAGTTCCAGGGTTGATTCAGGTTGGCCAAATCCGACAGAAGCTGGGGTTCTTATTAGATGGCTGGGGAGGCACACATCTAATCTCTGTCTGGATTCGAATGAAGAAACATGTGGTCCGAATTTCTGGCAGGCATCTGGTGACTAGAAACAGTAACCTGAGAATATAGCCACCATATGGAGGTGGGAAAAACCTAGAAAAATCACAGAAAAATGGAGTTCCAGCCCCGATCAAACTGAGCCTGAAGTCTGTTGCATCTGGAGTATTCGGTAAGTGAGCTAATAAATCTACTTTATTAAACCGGTTTGGATTTCATTTTTGGATTACTCGTAACATAAAAGTTGACGCCAGGGCTGACGGAGGGATCTGCGCAGGGGGAAGAGCCTGGTTGGTGTCAGGCAGCCGAGAATGGGGAGGACGTCTAAGCTGGAGGGCAAGGTCGATGGGGTGGTGCTGGGGGACCACAGGAAACGAGGCTGGAAGTCTGGGGTTTAGGGATGGAAGGACTCAGACACACGTTTAAGAATCTGGACTCGATTCTGTAGGCAATGGGAAGGAACAGAAGATTTGTTAGCAGAGAAGGGGAAGTGATAAGCAATGTGAGCACAGTGGTATTTTGGGAAGATCAACCTAAGAGTGGGATATATATGTATATATAGATTGGATTAGGAGGAGAAGTTGGAGGCTGAGACTTAAAAAAAATTGTCATTTACCGATATTGCGCATAGTTCATGTATTATCTCACTTAATCCTTAAAACAGCCCCTCTTTTTTTTTAAAAGTTGAATTTCAAGATCTTGAATAACTTGACTTGATCATATAGTGAGTAAATGGTGGAGTCAGGATTTGAGCACAGGGCATCTGACTGTGTCCTGTTCATCACATTCCTGGTAACACAGGAGACAAATGAATATGGGATAGACTGAGATATTGGCCATGGGGTGGAGAGAGTGGGACAAGAGACATTAAGCTGGTGAAACTCTAGGTGTAGTGTCACTAAAGTCAGAAACAGACCAGGGTAGCTGTTGTTGTCAATATTTTTTTTTGTTTGTTTTTGAGACAGAGTGTCACTCTGTTGCCCAGGCTAGCGTGCCGTGGCGTCAGCTCACAACAACCTCAAACTCC
>CAUYSK010041589.1:0-26133 GCA_963575035.1 Avahi laniger | reverse complement strand
TAGATTCTGCTAAAGCTGTTTTTTGTTTTTTGTTTTTTGGGTTTTTTTTTGAGACAGAGTCTCACTCTGTTGCCCGGGCTAGAGTGCCGTGGCGTCAGCCTAGCTCACAGCAACCTCAAACTCCTGGGCTCAAGCGATCCTTTTGTCTCAGCCTCCCGAGTAGATGGGACTACAGGCATGTGCCACCATGCCCGGCTAAGTTTTTCTACATATTTTTAGTTGTCCAATTAATTTCTTTCTATTTTTAGTAGAGAAGGGGGCTTGCTCTTGCTCAGGCTGATCTCGAACTCCTGAGCTCAAGCAATCCGCCCACCTCGGCCTCCCAGAGTGCTAGGATTACAGGCGTGAGCCACCGCGCCCAGCTTATATATCGATAATATATATGATATATAAAAATATATCTAAAACATAATATATATGTAAGTATGAAATATATTAGTAGCTATATAAATATAATTTATATTTATACTGTATAACACAAATAAGCAACTATATAAATATAATATATTTTTGAATTTATATAAAATTCAATCTATTGGTGTTTAAAGTTAAGATGGTGCTCCCCCAGGGGAGGTGGCGTGATTGGATTGAGACACCGGGGGGCTGGGGCTCTGGTGATGTTCTGCTTCTCTATATGTGCGGTGGTTCTATGTGGTGTTCACTTTGAGAAATATCATTAAACTATACACGTTTGATTTTTGCACTTTCCTATATGTGTGCTTCACTTTGATTTAAAAATAGTTTGCCTAAATAAAAAGGAAGTAATTTCGTATGTGGATAAAGATGCGTGAATAAAGATGTTTATTGCAGCAACGTATATAGTGGAAAAATAGAAATAGTGTAACACTCCAAAAAGGGGAGATATTTAAATAAAATGTAGTAATGATACTGTCTTTAGAAGGATGTTTTCAAGGGACATTTAACCATGGTGGAGAATTTTAATATTACAGTGTTAATTGAATAAAGTATTATAGACGTTGTGTGTAGAATTTGAGCCTGGGTTCACTGGGCCACCTCCTTAGCCCCAGAGCTGGAGCATGGGATCAGCAGGTGTCCCCTCACCGCAGTCTCCTCCCCAGGGGGTGCAGGCAACTCAATGGAATCCTCCAGAAAAGGAAACGACTTAAAGATCTGCTCAGTGTCTGCTTTTCCTATCTTCAAGGCAAGGTCAGCAGATCCCATTTCCTGACAGCCTCCGCTCCTCCTTGTTCTCCTCTCTCCCAGAGCAGCGGCATCCTTTAACCACCTCCTTTCAAATCCCTGCCGCCCTGAGAGCCCGGCTAGTTCCCCCTCCCACCTGCCTTTCCTCGGCAGCTCTTGGCTGGGGCCGAGCTTTCTGGTCCGGGCAGCTCCCAGCACTTCTCTCCCAAGTCTTAGAGTCAGTCCAGATGAACATCACAGGGAAGAAGAGAAATATTTCCTACCTGCCCTGCGGTGTATAAAACTGCACCTGCCCTCACAGTTGTGAGTACTTCATGCTATTATTCAAAGCTCCACTCCTAATTCTTTCCTTCTTCTCTCCACCCTGCCACCCACCCTACCCCAGGCCAGGCATGCTGGACCTCACGTGGCTGCTCTGCTAATCACGGACCTGGCAGAGCCTTGTGATCACCAGTGCAGGAGTCTGATGGATGTGCTCACGCTCACCCACCTTCCTCCTCTTTCAAGGTTGCCAGCGGGGGTGGGGGCGGTGAGGGCACACTTTCCAAATTTTACACAGTGAGTATTTGTTATACCCGTATAATCGGAAAATAACATTAAGTAATATTCTTTATCTCTATGCGTGATCTAGGTCTGGGCGTCCCACATGTTAATGTGCTGTGCCTGCGAATCACTGGGGATCTCGCTAAAATGCAGGCTCTGATTCCGTAGGTCAGGGCTGGGGCCTGGCATTCTGCATTTCTAACACGTTCCCAGGGGACCCCCAGGCTGCAGGTGCAGGCCTCGCCTTGAGGAGCAGGGTTACGCGGAGGGTGGGTACGGGCTGAGACCCCACTCCTAGCCCTTCGCTCCCTCCCCCCATGTTTCACAGATCTTCACGGTTCACTGAACATTTAGTGTAATGATGGTGACGTAGGAAGTTTTTTAAGATGGTTGGAAACACAACACTTTGACTTCTTTAGAGAACAGGTTCCAGATTTCACCTCCTTTACTCCCCAAGCAGATATAAACCACTCGAACTCACAGAAAGGGTCTTCGACAGGAATTAAGAGGCCAAGACCTTGGCCCCGGCTATGCCAGTGACTCAGTTTCCCTGCATCCCCCACGTAATTGATGGGATTTTGTATAAATTGTTGGTAAAGATAATGGTTTTCATGGCATGGTCCTATGAGAGGGTTGTCACGGAGTTAGGGGTCTCCGTCACTTAATCTTCACTGGAGGCCGGAAGGTGTCATAAGGAAATTTCAGAATCAGAGGGGAAGGTGGCCAAAAGACCTCAGCTAGCTTCCCTCTCCAGGGCTATAGCAAATGAAAACTCCGTATTATGACTTCTTGGAAAAATGAATAGAAAATATTAAAGCTACTCGTTTTGTTAGTTGAAATTGTGGCATCAAGCTCTGCCAGGGTGGAAAGGACACTTAAAGGCCTCTACCTCTATCTGCCGATAGCAGACACTCTGTCGAGCCTGGGAACTGCAGTGGGAGACGGCTCCCAAATTCAAAGGGGACCAGAGCCTGTAGGATCTACTCTGGAGACTTCCCAAGAGATAATTGTTGTTATCTGGTCTCCAAAAAACTCTTCCTTGACGGGAATACGTTGCCTCCCAGGCAGCCTTTTTACCATTGGGTAAGTCTGATTATTCGGGAATTCTCTCAGGGAAGTGGAAATCTGACTCCCTATGACCTTCACCCAATGTCTCAAGGTTTAAACCAGGTGTTTCCAAACTTCCTTGATGACAAATATCACCTGGGAAGCTTAATTAAAATCCAGCCCTCCTGTACCATCCCCCACCTCCCCCCAAAATAAAATCCAGCCCAACTCAAACCCGTACAAAACAGATTCTCATGTCCCTTCTGGAGGTTTTGATCCAGTGGGGCTGAGATGGGCCTTGGATTTTTTTTTTTTTAATAGCCACACTTCCTCCCTTTAGGCCTATGGAACAGTGAAGAAGGCATTTGGATACAAAGGTTCATTCCTTTGACTCGAGAAAAATCCATTATTGAAAGTGGCAGATATAGGCTGACTTCTTTATTTGATACTTACCATATGAGCTGCTAGGTCATATTTTTTTCAACAGAACATAAATGTGACATGTACATATACATGTATGTTTTAAAATACCCCTGTCCTTGTGATTGTGAGAAAGATAAGTGAAGCTGTTTTAAAGTAAGTAAGACTAAATAAGGAATGAAGAAAGAAAATATTAGAATATAAAAAATAATCCACAAATGTAGTTGTGATTAACAGTAGTAAAATTAAAATCAATGTCTGATATTGAGGATAGTAGATAGACTTTCATTTTAAATGTTTTTCAAAACTATGAAGAACTACAAAGATAATTATAGCCTTCAATCTGATACTTACCCTGTTAGAATTTTAGAGTAAGTAAATCATTCAATAGAAGATAAAGGGGACTTATTCACAAAGATCCTCATAGAGGCATTATTTATAATTTTGATAAAATAATGAAAAAATTAAAGATCCAACAATTGCATATTAAGTAAACTGAGGCATAACTATGAAATGAAATAAGCAGCTATTAAAATGATTAGAAAATCTGTATGTCGATATGCACAAATGCTATGACACTCAATGTAGGGTAGTAGAAAAAAATTTGATCCATTTATGGTTTTTTTGGTATATGGCTGAGAGAAGGAAACAAGGAAAAAGTACCCTTTTGTTAAATAATTATTTGCTTAATAAATATACATGTTTAAAATACAAAAATTAGTGTAATATTAGAGACTACAAAGCCAATGGAAAATTTCGTTTAGAAACAATAATAGAAGATCAGGACTTTCATAAATATTCATTGAAACCAAGGCCTCCCTCTTTCACAGAACTCTAAGATCTTTGAGGTGTTGAGGGAGGGCCCTTAGAGTCAGATGGCTCAATCTCCCAAGCATTGTGAGGATGCTATTTTAGAAACCTTGACAGATGATATCCTAGGTCCTCCTTGACTTCTGCAACTGGTAAACAACCCAGGAAGTTATCTTCAAAGTTCGCATCTACCTTTGGGAGAGATCCAACGTAGGGGATGGTGGGTAGAGGCAGATGCTCAAAAGCGCAACTAGAAAAGCCAGACTTCCCATCTCAAATTTTGTTTGTTCAAACCAACATTCTTTTGTTCAGAGCAGATTGGAACCAACTTCTCAAAATCTGCATCGGAGAACAAAGATTCATGTTTGAGTAAAAACAGTGTGAATAGCACAGCTTGCTTCTCAAAGGTTCTTCCTGCCCCCACTCCCACCCACTAAAATTCTCTATTTCTAATCTTCCAGGGGCAGGGAAATCCATGAGTCTAATTAGGAACAATTTACTAGACTAGAAGCAAAAGCCTGGTCCATAGTAGAATAAAGGCATTAGCTTCAGAGCAGAGACTTTGAGAGAGCTGGTCTGGAGACTGGTAAAGGGACATTAGAGGTTTCCTCATTTCTGAGTTAGGGATATTGTTCCTGAGTGTCAAATTTACCAGGCTGGAGTTTGGATAAATGGAATATTACTAATTATTTTGCCATGAGCTGGATTTCTGTAGAAAGAGCAGATGTTTCATAGTCAGAAAGCCCACACTCAACCTTGGCTCTGTTTATTATTAGCTATGGGATTTGGGGCAGTCACATTCCCTTTCTTGACTTTGGTTTCCTTATTTATGCAATGGGATAATAATGTCTGTCTTGTGCAACTCACAGGATTATTGTAAAGATCATTTAAATATTAGATTGGTAGTGCTTGATAACTGCAAACTATTATGCATGCTAATTACTTTAGTAATTGATAATGGAAATAGTGACATGGCAATTTCGAACTTTGTTTTGGGGTCTTAAGTATAGTTTCCTATAGGCTTATGATGATTTCAGGAAAGATTAATAGGTTGCCATGTGCTGAGGTTGTATTATAAGTTAAATTCTTTTTCCATCCAGGCCAGTAGGGAGTGGGGAACTGGTGGAAGGGTGGTAAGCCAGACAATCAAAGTATGTGAGGAAGACATAACTTGAGAAAGCCTTAGCCCTTGTTTGTTCTAAATCGCTGAATTATGTATTAACTGGGAGTATGTAGGTCAATGTCATAAATGATAGGAGGACATTTTGAAGTCTCTTGCGAGAATGATGCATCAGAGATGTCTGGGATGGACTGGATATGCCATAATTTACTTAACTATTTCCCTCCTTATTCATAGCAAATTAGAAGATTTTAATTTTTTTCCTGCTACACACAATACTGTGATGGACATTCTTGGATACGTGCGCATACACTTGTACAATGAGTCGTGTGGTCCATACACACAAGTATTTCTTTTGGAAAGAGTCCTGAAGTGGAATAGTTGAGTCAATTGACATGTGCAGTTTACGTTTTGGCAAATGTTTTCAAAAGGTCTTCACCAATTGGCTTCGCCAGTTTACACACACATGGGGTGTAAGAATGTCTGTTCCTCCACATTTTTGTCAACCCTTAACATCTATTTTTTTATTTTTTGCCAAATAATTTTCTTTTCCTTCACCAATTGTGAGATGCAGCTTTGCATGCTTATTAACTATGTGTATATTTTCTGTGAATTGCCCATTTATTTCCTTTTCCAATTTTTCTGAGGTTTGTCTTTTTGCTTTGTTAGAAACTCTTTATATGTTCTGGATATTAATTCTTTATCTGTTAAGTATGTTTCAAGTATTTTTTTTCCAATCTTTTTAACTGGACTTATGGTATATTCTGGCTTATAGAATTTTACCATTTTTATGAGGTTAAATCTGGGAAACTTTTCTTTAGTTCCTGGATTTTGTCTCTTGCCTAGGAAGGCCTTCCCACCCCATGCTAAGAAACCTATTTACCTATTTTTTCACCTACATTTTCTTGTAATATTTTTATATTTTTGTTCTTTAATTTATCTGAAGGTTATTTTCTGTGGATGGATGGTGTGAATTACAAATCTAATACAATTTTCCCCCCAAATGAATAGCTAATTTGTTCAATCCCACTAGTGGATTAGTCCATTGTTTCTCCACAAATTGGAGCTACCATCTTTGTTGTATATTTCATTTTCATATATACTTGACTTTGTTTCTAGGTTTATTATTCTGTACTATTGATCAGTTTATCAGTATCTGCACCAATACTAGATCATTTTCATTACTATAGTGCACAGTGTGTTTTGGCATCTGGTAAGATAAAAGACCTGGAAAAAATGCTGTTGAATTTAGATAAAAATTGCATTGATGAGTAAATGTGGGGAAAATCAGTATATTTTCAACACAAGGTCTTGAAATTCCCAACCGGGAATATAGATTATTATTTTATTTATTTAGGTTTATGTTATTCAGTAAAGTTCTTTAGTTATCTTTAAATAGATCTTGTATATTTTAAAAATTATATTTATTTTTTACAATTTTTTTGTTATAAATTAGATCCTTTAAAAATTATTATGAAATTAATTAGTATTGGTATATAGGAAAGCTATTGGATTAGTTATGCTGATATTGTCTGTCCATAGTTTTTGGACTTTTTTATTCTAATAGTTTTCAGTAGATTCTCGTGTGTATTTTTAGGTGGGCAATCATATTACCTGAGAAGCGTACAAGTTTTTTTTCCCTTCTAATCTTTATATTTCTAATTTTCTTGTCTTTTGACCTCCAAGACAATAATGACTAGTACCAATGACAGCAATCAATTGTGTCTTACTTGCTCTTAGCTTCACTGGAAATGCTTCTAAAAATTTCCCATTAAGTATTCAATTGCTGAAGGTTTCTGATAGATATCCTCTGTAATGTTGAGGAACTTGCATTCTATTCCTGACTTACTGAGATTTTTAAAAAGTTAATTCTGAATGTTGAACTTTATTGAATGTTTTTTGTATTGATTGAAGTGATTAATATTCCTTACTCTCTGTTGTGAATTACAGGATGAATTTCTCTAACGTTGAACTGTCCTTTGTCCCTTGGATAAGCTCTTCATGGACAAAATGTATTCCTTAATATATGCTTGAATTTCATTTATTAATATTTATAAGTTAGGATGTTTGCATTTATGTCCCCAAGTGACAATTGGCCATACTTTGCTGTGATTCTTACTCTCATATTCTTATCTCTATTGTTATTCTATTGTTAACTATCATCTATGGCCGCTTTAGCCTTCTTACTCTTCTTCAAACACGTTGAGCTTTGTCACACCACAAAGCCAATGCACTTCCCACGTCCTTTGACTGGAATTCCTTTCCCCAGGTGTTTGTGTGGCTGGATGTTTATTAATACGCAAGCACCTGAACTTAAGCCCACCTTACCTAAACTATCCACCTGCTGTCCTTCTCTGCTTTAGCCTGCCTGTGTACTCCATAGTGCTACTTCTATCAGAAAGTGTATTATTGACCACTTTGTTTCCTTGTTTATCTGTCCTTTTTAGTAAGCTGTCACTCCATGAGACCAGGGGCATTGTCTGCCTGAGTCTGTTGTGTGTAGATCACAAAGTAAATGCTCAGGAAATATTCATTGAATGAGTGCTTTTTCTGCCCCCCAGATAAGGTGCATGGGAGACAAAATTTCTCAGTTTCTTTAGGTTTGAAAAATGTTTTAATTTTGTCTCCTTCATTGTTTGTTAGTTGGTTGGCATAGGATTCTAATATTTAAGTGCCAGTCTCTGCATGTATAAAACGGGGATAATAAAGGCACCTGTCTCATGGAGTTTTTAAGGGTGCTAAATGCGAAATGTATATGGAGTACTTATTACTGTACCAGGCATGCAGTTAGTGTTCAGTAAATGCTGCTATTATTGTTACTGATTCCCTCCCAAAATGCCTGAGGGCCCTCCCTGAACCTCAGCTCTTCTTCACTGTCAAATGTGGACAGTAATCCCTGCTCTGCTCATTGCACAGGGTGATATGAGGATTACATGTAAGCGTGGCATTTGAAAATGATAGAGTGTTATGTGAATACCGTGATTCTTTTCTGCCATATACGAGAAAGAGCCTCATTAAGGAGCGTGGGAGGCAGTGTGTCCAGTGGGCTGAGCAAAGACCTGGAGCCAGACAGCCCTGGGCCCAAATCCCGACTCCACGATTTACTGGCTGTGTGACTTTGTGCAAATTGTAAGCCCTTTGATCCTGATTTTGGTTGTTCCTGCTGTTTGCTCTGTAATATAGGGAATAATGCCCACTGCGCAAGGTTACCATGGGAATTAAATTAAATTAAACAGGTGAAAAACCCAGTTTAGCACTTTTCACAAAAATGGGTTTAATGATCATTTAATAAATCACTATTAATATTATATTTGTCTATGAAAAGGATTGGCAAGCCGTGATTTAGAACATTCCCTTTCCAATTTTCCATCATCAAAATAATCACACTTCGCACATCCTCACTGGCAGATTTCACAGCTAGTGGATTCAGGAAAAGTTATTTATTTGAATAACAAATTCTTTGCCCAGTTCTCCAACCTGCACATTCAAGTGGGGGTTGGTGTGGGTCTGCGAGCAGTGCAGGGCGAATTGGGGAAGGCGGAGATAATAGTCATGGAGCTAACTTGTGGGACACTCGCTGTGTGTCAGTCACTGTGCAGACAGCTCTACAGACTCTTCTTCATGCATCTTCATTTTAACAGGTAAGAAAGCAGAGACTCAGAGAGGCTAGATAACTTGCCCAAGGCCACACAGCTAAGCAGAAGCAGAGGCCAGATCTGAGCCAATGACTGGACTTCAGAATCCATGTTCTCTATTAGAAAGGAGCAGAGGCTTTGGTCATAGCAGCTTTCCTCTCGCAGCTTGCAGTGTGTCTGAGAGAGGAAGCAAGGGGTCCAGACATCCTCACCAGAGCAAAGGGAGAGCCCAGGCCCCCAGCCTGTCACTTTTCATGGGTAGAGGTTACTTCATGGGAGTATGTGCTTGCCAAATACTTTTATGAATGAATGAATAATCAATGAATAAATGCATCAGCAAATGTAGTCTTCCCCGAAGCCCCCTGTAAGCAAGACAAGAGTATGCTGGAAAGGTCACAAAGAGAACCATTGGATTCACTTTTAGCTCAGTCTTAGCATCTATTCTTGGCATACACAGTAAATTCTCACTTAATGTCATCTATAGGTTCTGGAAACTGTGACTTTAAGAGAAGAGTATCATGTGCTGTATAATGAAACAAATTTTACCATAGGCTAATTGACATAAACAAGAATTAAATTCCTACTTCACACAGTATGTTGTTTTGCTTAAAGTCGCAGTTTCCAAGAACCTATGGACGACGTTAAGTGAGGACTTGCTGTATTTTCTTCTATTAATTATATCCACATATGTGGCAGGCTGGCTAGCTGCTCATCAAACCTAGGCTGCGCTTCCCAGCTTCTTTCGAAGTCAGGTGGGCGTGCTGTGAACCTGACTCTTGCCTGTGGAACGTGAGCGGAGGTGATGAGTGTCACTTTCTGGCCGTGGCAGTTCAGAAGTAAGTGTGTGCCTTTGCCCTCCTTTCATTTTCCTCGTCTGCTGGCCGAGTGCAGAGGACTCTGAAGCGCTAGAAGATGAGGACAGAGATGTGACATGGGAACAGCCTGGGTCCCTGAAAGGCTGCCCGCCAACCATCAGCACCTGCGTGGGGTGTTCACCTGAACGACAAAACTTCTATGGCGCTGAGCTGTTGACGTTTGGGGATTTGTTCTAGCTGCTAGCATGACCTTAACTACTCAAAACTTTTCAGTTTGTTCTGAATTATCTAGTCTTCTTCATAGAGTTTTAGATCTATATATGTCGGTTCATTTTGTAGTTGATATACTAGTGAAAGTATAATTGATAAATAATGGGGACATAAGAAGGATGTCCCAGAAGTTCCTTCTTCCCCTCTACTCAAGATACAGGACAAGACGGCTTTACATAATGCTTTAACCCTTATAACTTGGCGGTATATTTACTGTTATATAGAGGAGAAGATTGGAGTTCAGTTAAGTGACTTCTCCAAGGTCGCTCAGCTGGCAATTGAAAGGCAGAGCGGGGATTTGAACCAAGGTTTGTCTGGTCTCGCATCCTCTGCTCTTTTTGTTATAGCACAGTAATAAATGAGAAGTTCTGTGGGGATAAGTTCCCTTTCTGTCAATAGTGATGTCTAAGATGGTTTGGACAAGTGCTTCTCCCTCCTTTACACCTTCGTCTCTGCCAGGGTTTCTCTGGGATACAGTGCCCAAGGCTTGTGATTAAAAACAGCTGCAGAAACAGGAGGAAAACATCACCTAAAAATAAGTAGCGCCTTGGAACACAATATGTGTGGACTTTTAGGAGGTGACAGACCGGTAGAGTGTGTGATGTAGAGTGGCCGTAGGGAGAGCTTTGCTTCTGCACAAAGGATGTCTCTTTCTGTTGTCAGCTGCTTCCGGGAGTCCCCATGAACTTGGTCTCAGAACCAGGGGTAGAAAAACTGGACTTGACTTTCCACAGAGGAGTGAGACTTCCTTCAAGAGTTCCAACGGCTTTTAAGGTAGAGCCTAATTAGCTCACATAGATGATGTTATTCGATTGTCTAATTGGTTCAAAAGTATTTTATGAAATGGAAAAATGCTCACCAAAAAATAGTAGGTAATGAAATAATATGGTGCAAAAAACTATAATCAAAATTTGGTTAAAATTTTTATGCAGTCACACATCAAGTTGGAAAAGGACTGAAAAAATACAATACACCTCAGCGTTAGCAGGGGGTGTTTCGGATGGTGAGCTTAGGCTTAAAATTTATTTATCTTTAAATTCTTTTCTGTCACTTTGAATTTTTGTGAAATTAACATACACCATGTTTGTCATCAGAAAAAAAATCTTAAAAAAGAAGCATAGGTTAGTTTTCCTTGAATCGATTTAATTTTAAGGTTGATTTTGCTCATTTTCAAATTATAGCTTTGTCAAGCGATAAAAGGAAATGAGCTGTTAGAGATTCTGTCACAAATAATAAATTGCTCTTAATGTTAGAGATTCTATAATAAGTTATCAGACTAAAATGTAAATCTTCGATAAGATATTCATACAATACTTGATTTTAAACTTTTCAATTTATTCTGAATTGCCTAGTCTGCTTCACAGAGTTCAGAGAACGTATAAATTTTCTTTTTGTTGTTGATATTTTGGTTTGGTTGAGTTTTCCTAAAAAATTATGTAAACAAACAAACAAACCCAACCCTCGATAGCTCTAAGTTAAAAGGCAAACTATTAATAGATGACAAAGCGTATGTACATACATTTGACAGAAAGCTAAGATTTACATTGTCTAGAATGTTTTGCGAGTGTAATTTATAAGAAAATAATCAAGTCCCTAATAGGTAAATGAATCCAAGCTAAAAGCATATTTTGCTCAATAAAATATAACTAATAAAATAACAAATTCATAAATGTTAACACCCATAACGCAATATAAACAGCTACATAGACCCCAAATGCTGGTAAAAATAGTTGTGAAACTCTTAAGTTCCTCTCTCCAATCTTTTTGGAATTACCACAAAGATACCCATTAATAGCCATAACTGTCACTCTGACCCTTTCTTCCAGTTATCTCAATTATGGAAATCTACTGTGTGCATAATTCAAGAGAAACAAAAGTTTAAATGAAGATAAAAATTAATTCTAGTATTTTTTCTAAGTGGAAGGAACAAATACATGGAACGACTCAAATGATCTATAGAGTAGGAATGGAAGTAAGTTCTGATCCACCCACATATGAATTATAAAGCAATAATTATAGTGACAATTACAAGAACCACATAGAACTGTGGAAAATATTTATCATACAACATTAAATATAAAAGAATATACAATTATATTTCTGCTAAGACTTTCACAGTAAAATCATATGCACCTATGATCAGGGATGGAAAAGAAAAAAAATAAAAGCAGTTACATCTCAGAGAGGTTATGAATGACTTTTCCTCCTTTCTCAGACATTTAACAAAATTGTTTTAATGTATGTTTTAATGAAAAGAAAGAAGATTTATATCTCTGCTCATCTCTATAAATAAACAAAGAGCTTTTAAATGTGAGACCCTGTGAAATTTGAGTTGATTTAATTCCTGGTTTAGAAATAAAAATATGATTGAAAATCACTACACTAGATTAGAACAAATATTTATTGAGCTTTGTATTTGTTTTCTATTGCTGCTGTAATAATGACTACAAACTAAATGCTTAAAACAACATAAATTTATTACCTGATGGTTCTGTAGGTCAGAAGTCAGACACGAGTCTCATTGAGCTCAGATCAAGGTGTTGGCAGGGCTGTGTTCTTTCTGGACTTCCTAGGACAGAACATGTTTCCTCACCTTTCCCACTTTCTGGAGTTGGCCTGCATTCCTTGGCTCACTGCCCCTTTCTCCATCTTTAAAGCCAGCAAAGGCAGGTTGAGTCCCTCTCACTTGGCATCACTCTGCCCCTCTCTTTTGCCTCTTCTTTCACTTTTAAGGACTGACATGATTGGATTGGGCCCACTGGGCTAATCTCATCATCTCAAAGTCAACTGATTAGCGCCTTAATTGCATCTGAAATCTTAATTCCCTTTTTTCATGCAAAGCAACATATTAATCATTATTCTGCCTACCCCAAGGTCCTACTGTGTGTCAGATATAATGCTAGGAGATGTTGAGGAAGGGGCCAAGTGGGTACAAAAATGAAGTTCATGATTAGGAGGTGAGATCGTCTCTGTAGAATACCTACAACACCACGTGCACAGTGATTAGGGTCGTGATACATTAACAGATGACGTGCAGAGACCTGGGAGGGAAACGTGGTTGCTCCTGGCTGGGAGATTCAGGCGAGGTTTTGTGGTGGACTGGCATTTAGACTGGGCCTGAAAAGAAAGGTAGGATTTTGATACGAAAAAGAAGGCAGAGGAAGCCAATGGTATTTCAAATAACAGATGTTAGATCCAAACCGGTAAAATAGCCATGTTCATAAGGAAAAAATGGTCAAATATTGACTTTTTAATTCAACCTCATATATCACAGCAAAAGGCATGGAAGCAAAAGATAGCAGTGTCACAGGAAAAATTCAGAAAATCTCTTTCACCCCTTTTCTAAGTTAGAACTTCTAGTTTGTTTGCTTTCTCAGGCGTTCATACTCTCATTTCTATTTTTACACAACCTTCAAGGTGCCGGTTACACAGTTCCTTTCTGGGAAAAGTAGCCTCTTAGTGACTTTTTATGGCATAGAAAGCCTTATGCTTTGAGCAGGACAAATTCTGCTGTCTTCATTTGACCAGCTGGTGCTAAAGGCTGCCTAATAAACAGAGAAGCTCCTACTGGGTGCCAATCATCTGGCCCTACCAGATCATCTCTGCTTTGGGCAGTGGAACAGGAGAGACCACGACAAAGCAGAAACCCCATGGGTGGGGGGAGAGAAGGAAAGAGAAGAGCTAGGCAAGCGTTTGCTCAGAGCTGCTATTGCATCCTCCCGATAAGTTTCCCATTATTGAAGGTTTCCTGAGTGTGTATCTCTTTCGTGAAGTCAATGAAAATGGTGGTGTTTGGCATGTTTCAAGGAGATATTATGAGATATCTCCACATCTCTGAGTCTGTTGTGTCTGCAGCTTATTTCGATTACTAAGGTTTTCCTATTGACGTGCTTATTCATGAGCTGGAAACAGTCTTTCTAGAAGCCAATTGCTTCTCTTTGGCACCTCATCACACACAGCTCCTATGTCGGACAACTACCCATAGAATTTTTAATTTTTTCTTCTCCCGAGTCCTGACTAGACACTGCAACATGTCATATCACTTTATTGTTCTGGGTTCAGAAGAGTGAGGATGCTTCTGTCTAAAATCCCAGAGAAGATACCACCCGGGGGATGGTGTCACTATGAACTCTGGCTCAATACCCACCTCTACCTGGAAAAAATGGAAAGATATGTTTAGACTAAATTGCGAGTCTTTGCACTCAAGTATGTGGGTTTTTCCCCCCCTGTAAAAATAGAACTCCATTAAAACTCAAAGCAGAGGGCAAGTCATGAGGGCTGCTGGGTTACAAGGCAGGCAAACCCCCAAAGAAAGAAAATAGTAGGCTAGTTAATACATTAATCTAGGAGAGCAAAAAAGGTAACTAAACGAAAGAAGACACCCTTGAATGGTATTATTAGTAATTGCTTTTATAAATGGAATAAAATGGAAGCAGACAGGAAAAATAGAGAAAAGAAATGGTTCACAAAGCACTTCTCAGAAATTCAGAAACGGGAAGATTTTGATTTAATCCTCCTCCTTTTTTTTTTTTTTTATAATCACAAGCTTCAAGGAATTATAAAAAAGACATTAGAAACAATAATCAGCAGACTGGAAATCATTACCAGCCAATGGGAAGAAATAGAAAGCAGTTTCCCAGATGAGACAGTAAGGACAGACAAAGCTGAGAAATTTCATAAATTGGGCTTTAAACAAGAGGGGACCTTGAGGATTGGCAAAGGAGGAATGTTCTCCAAGCTCTAGAGGTAAATCTGAAGGAAGTGAAAAGGAAGATAGGAAGAAAACAAAGAAAAATTCTTGTAACAACAGGGTTCCTGAATAACTGTCATAGAAATAACTCAGGAACACCTGCGAAGAGAAACCCAAATAAAGGTGCCCCCGGATAATTAGTGTCCAAATATTCTTGAAGTCCATGTGTAAATAAGAGATCTTAACAACATATGGAAAAAGAAAAATGCTATCCTGTAAGGCTTGATATAATAAAAATAGTACCATATTTAACAACAGCCACTCCAAGGAAAATGAAGTTTATAGTTCCCAAATTTAACACACCAACTAAAATAAGAGCCCAGCCCCAGGTCTGGTTTTCAGCCAAAATACACCTTTGTATAGAAGGGGAAGAGAAGGTTTTTATACAGCTACAAGGTCCACAACAATTAATCAGTCTTGGTGCTGAAAGAAAACATTCAGAGGTGAAAGACGTGTTATCCTCTCATTCCAGCGGGGGTTAAGACAAGGGCTGCGGTAGCTGGGGTGATGGGCCATCCCAGTTTGCACCCCTGGGACTGAGGGTTTCCTAGGATGCAGGACTTTCAGTGCTCAAACTGGGACATTCCCAGGCAAACTGCAACGGTTGGTTGCACTAGCGCTATTTCCACCATGTGACCACACGGTTAAACAAATTGGGCTCAATTGTTAGTACAGATTAAATAGAGAATTATTAACCTCTAAACTCTTCAGGTTCTATGTTCAAATTTATTATTTTTTCTGTCTTCTAGGGAAAGTGGTCCTAAAATATTCAGTGTTTGATCAATTCAATTAAATATGTATTGCGAACTTTGCATGTCCTGGGCTGGGGATGGGGTTACAATGGCAAATAAGCCTCAGCCTTCGTGGGGCTTACAGGCTAAGTGGGAGAGGAAGGTATGAAACTAACACAAATGTGCTTAAAACTAGAAATGTGATTGATGGCATGAAGGAAAAAAACAGTCATGATTGAGAGTGACATAGAGGACGTAGCTTGGACTTTGGGAGGAGAGGTCTGGTCAGAAAAGCCCCTCGGAGGAAGTGACACACAAGCTGAGATGTGAAGGATGAGAGGTGAGAGGAGCTGAGGGAAGAGTCAGGCTGCAATGGGAAATGGTGTTGGGGGTGGAGATGGAGGAATAGCATGTGCAAAGGCCCTGGGGCAGGAAGGAGCTCATTGATTTGAAGGAGTTGTGAGAAGGCTAGTGTCTTGCTTGAATTAAGGGGAAAGAGAAAAGGCTTACTCTTCAGCTCGAAGAGCCAGGAGGACCAGCAGAGACGGTGTAAAAGAGGTCCAAGCAGAATTGTTGGAGAAGAGAGAGGGAGGGGAAGAGAGACAGACAGGACAGAGAGATACACTGAAATACTCAGAGATAAATAGGGAGAGAGGAGAAACCAAGAAGGTTAAAGGTCAATAGTGATGGTGATCCTTTCTGCCTGAACTCTTCTTGTAGCATTTACTATTAATAGAGCTGCCCTGGGGTTTCTCTGATAAACACGTATTTAAAAGGGTTTTGAATACTGATGGCAGCAGAGGCTCTGAAACAGCTGAAAATAAGAGAACATCAGACACTTAGAAGGATGTGTCATGGAGGATAAAACCCACTTAATCTGAGATTTTCAAATATGAATAAAAACAATACAAAGGCTGTTTCTAGCTATGCTAAGTACCAGAAGAGGTGCTAGCAGATGGTCTCATGTGCAGAAGACCTGCAGGAAATGCCTGAATATTGCTTGCCAGTCATCTTATGAGGTCCCCAAAAGAAATACACCAGAGGGCCTATGGCTCAGGATAGCATCATATTCTTGCTGAGCTTGTGCCCAAACAAGAGCACAGGACTCGGCTGAAAATATGGCTGAGGCCTAATGGCCTACGGGGGGTCTTCTCCCAACTGTTAGACCTAGACCCAAGTTATACCAGCTTCAGTGGTCAGAAGCTGTCTTAGTCTGTTCACGCTGCTATAACAAGGTACCGTGAACCAGGTAGTGTATCAATGACAGAAATTTATTTCTCACCATTCTGGAGGCTGGGAAGTCTGGTATCAAGGTGCCAACAGATCCCATCTTTGGTGAGGGATCGTTTCATGGTTTGTAGATTGTGCCTTCTGACTGTGTCCTTAGATGGTGGAAGGGGTGAGGGTCTTTCTGGGACCTCTTTTACAAGACACTACTCCCATTCATGAGGACTCCACCCCCATGACCTAATCACCTCCCAAAGGCCCCACTTCCTAATATCATCACCCTGGGGTTTAGGATTTCAACACATGAGTTCAGATCACAGAAACATTCAGACCATAGCAGAAGCCAAAGGACACTCCTCAGAGAGAGCAAACCATGGGGTTGGATCCCCTCCTACACAGAAGACCCTGGTGCTCTCACCACTGAGTCCATGCAGAAGGAGCAAACATAGGGCAGGAACCACATTACATTAGGCATGATTTTGAAATACTCGGGGGATGTTTCCCCAGGGACACAAGGCCCAGTCAGTGCCCTGGAATCTGAGCTTGCAGCTTCAAACCCATTTCTCTTGGAGCAAAGCAAAGGGAGGACTGGAGAGGGGCGGAGTCTGCATGCACCTGTTCCCTTAGTGGCCCACACACCTGTGAGCCCAGGGGCCTAACAGTCAGGCCTGAGGTCAATCAGGGCATGCAGCACCTCTCGTGGGGAAGGAGATTAACTACGTGGGAAATCCTCCTGTTATGTCCACACAGCCACCACGGCTGGGATGAGGGTCTGCTGGTCCACCATTACAGGTAAAAGAGGGACAACAAAACTACTCCTTTTTATTCTGTGTCCAATCTCTCCTGCAAAAAGAAGGCTATGCCACCTGGAAAGGACTGGGCAACCGTAATCAGCAGGGACTGGAAACCTGAGATTGAGGAAGAGAGAGGAGTGGGTCTAAGTCTCCCAGGCTGATTAAATGCCCCCTTGGCGTACTAGAAAAGTTGGGGAGGTGACCTCAGTGATTCTGAGACGCTGGGGAGTCCAGTCCCTGAAGGACTGCACACCACAAAAGATCATGTGGATTTGAAAAGCAAAAAAAGATGGAGTTTTAACAATATAAAAAAGGAAGGGAAAAATAAATGAAATAGAAAGCAATAGAGGGTCCGTTCCAGTGAGCTGTGTACTGTAAACTTTCTATGGGTTATGCCAGAAGTCCTCTACCTTTTTGGCACCAGGGACCGGTTTCACGGAAGACAATTTTTCAAGTGTGCAACCTAGATCCCTTGCATACACAGTTTACAGTAGGGTTCACGCTCCTATGAGAATCTAATGCTGCTGCTGATCTGACAGGAGGCGGAGCTTATATGGAGATGCGAGCGATGGGGAGCGGCTGTAAATACAGATGAAGCTTCACTCACTCACCTGCCGCTCACCTCCTGCTGTGCAGCCTGGTTCTTAACAGGCCACAGACCGGTACCCATCCACAGACGGGGGGTTGGGGATGGCAGGGTTATGTTATTCAGTGCATAGGAACCCTAGGAGACAAGTAATGTTTACTACACTTTGTAATAGGGGAAGCTTAGGTTTATAAAAATCTTTATAAAAGTTGGTTGAGGATGTAGGAATTAAACCCACATATGTTGATGTGGGGACATAGTTAAATAGAATTAAAACACTCTGGAGACTCCACTATACCCTGTCACCTCTCTAGATGACAGGCAAACAATCCTGAAAAACTTCTATCATGGGCTGCCAGGCATGATGATCCGTAAGAAGCCACGCTTGTGGTTACTGGGTCAGCTAGTTTTACTAAATCTTATCAAACTAGTATCATTTCTCTTTGTTTCTGTGCACTGGCAGAAAGGAACTGCCAAATCTCTATATCTTGGCATCTGCAAGTCACCTGGAGAATTTTTTTTAAAAGCTGTGTGATTTTAAAGCACAAACAAATCAATAACCTGTTATTTATTCAAGGTAAACCTGTAGAAAAAAATTTTCTATGACTCCAAACTCCATCTTTGGACCTATTAAACATTGCAAATAAAGTCTATCTGAAAATGTTAAAAATATGTTTTACAGTTTTGAACATGAAACAAAAGTGAGAGTCGTGGCTAAAATATTAGATTACAAAAACTCATAATCATGTTAACAGGGTGAATGGGTTGACCTAAACCAAGAGGATGGAATGTAGCCATGGTACCACGAGGAACCTCTGTACTGACCAAGAAGAGTAGGAAGAGGCTTCCTCTTGGGGAGTCCAGGCTCTGGCTAGTAGCAGGATGCACAGGACCAAAAGGACAGCCAAGATGAGACACAGATGTGAGTGACCTCCACCTTGGAGACCAGGCCCAGGCAGGCAGGGTCACCATTTCCAGCGGTCCCTTGACAGCACTGCTCTTCTACTTGGGGACTTGGTGGCGCAAGTCTAGGGGTTGGGGAACAGGTGATACAGCAGGTTCTTATTCTGTCCTCCTTTGCTTCCAGAAGGTAGAATATAAGCTTCCATAAAACAATGACAAACAACAACTCTTTCCATGGTTAACTAAGTCCATAAGCACCTGCATGCCCAACAGCCCAGGGAAACATTTCAAGGAAAGCCAAGTAGGTGAACTGAAAAATTTCAAAAATGATTTCAAACCTGAGAAAGTCAATATATTGTGTAGATTTTAAAATATGGTTCTGGTATAACCCGCAAGCTTGAACTTTTAATTCTTCCTATAAAATTCCCACTAGTTTTTTTTTTAATTTCATAAGCTTGAAAGAAATATTAGAAAGTTTTATGTGGCAAATCAGAATAAACAGAAAGTCACTAATGAACTCAAAGACCAGAGAGAATAGGCTTAGCCAAATTTTTAGTATTATTGAAAAGCAACGGGGTCACATGATGCTAATGTTAAATCTAGCAGAACATGGGCTTTGGAGTCAGAAAGACCTCGGTTTGAACTGCACTCTGTTGCTTAGTGGCTGGGTTAATACTGTCAAATGCTAACAGGCCAATAATACTTATTTTGGGAGGATTCAAAGACAATGTCTGCAGAATATTTAGCACAGGGCCAGGCACATAATAAACACTCAAATTTATTATTACTGCTGTTGTTATTATTCTTGTTGCCATCGTTATTATTGTAGAACACATAAAATCATGTTGAAAATTCTCACCATCAACCATCACCATCAACATTAAAAAAAATCACTTTAATAATAGACCCAAAAGGCAACTAATCTATTAAATTCACAGGCCAGGCAACTATTCTGAGAAGCAAGCATGTTAAGTAGCATACAGCGAAATCACCATTATAAGTTAACAGAGGATTTCAACACCAAGCCTAAGACAATAGGAGTCAAAAAAAAAAAAGGGAACAATATCGGCCCAGTTGCTTAGAGGTGATAAATTTATGCAGTATTTAAGTATGTAAGAAATAACACTAGATAATATCACCTACTTAGAATATGCAAAGCTAAAATGTCTCTGCCAAAAGGCAGACCACGATGAGATTTTAATGAAAAGAACAAATGGAACAAGATGACAACAAGGAAAGAGAAAAAGCTAATAATAGATTAAGAATTATTCACCAAAAAAGATGATGTTCGCATAAAAGTAAGCTAAAAATGCATACTATTTTCACAACCAGAGAAATTAAAATAATTTATTAAAAATATCTATAGCATATAAAATCCCACATGCCAGCAGAAGACGTGCACAGAAGTATTGACAAGATTATGCTATGGAGGATTTTTTTCAGCAATTAAAAAGTGATAATAATAAATATGAAAACAGGATAGTTAGATACTAATTAGCAATCTCAAACCTGGAAATAGGCTAGAAAGGAACACAAATATATATAGAAGATATAGGAAGTGACACATATTCATTTCTCAAGAAGTAGGGTTTTTTTTTTTGGTAGGAATTATTAATCCAGAAATTCAAGACAGAAAAATAAAACCAAGAAAATGAATAACATTTGCAACAAGTTGGGCAGTGGTCTCTTTAGATAAATGACTTAATAAAATACAGGAGTTTTAAAAATATTTTTTGTTTGTATTATTTTGTTTAAACAATAAGGGACAAGGACATACAAATATACATATATAAACTATGTTGAAAGATTTATTCATCCTTTAAGCATGGCCAGAGTGGCCTTCCTAAATCATGAATACCATTCCATCCTTAAAGAAATATGATAGCTCTTCAATGAATATAGAATACAGTTTAAGCTCCATAGTCCACTGGTGAAGTCTCTGGTTAGGAGCAGATGCCATGAATCAGGCTGCCTGGACTGAAATCCAGGCTCCATCACTTACCTGAGACCCGGGACAAGTTAGTCTTTAATTCTTACGTTTCTTCATCTGTGAAGCTACCAGTGTCTCATAGCACAATGCCTGGTGCGTAGAGAACACACAGCATCTGTCAGTATTGTATGAACTTCTCCTTGCATTTCTCATCTTCTTAGAATAGCCATTCCCAAATATACCCCATCATCTTCCACTTCTGTGTCTTTAATCTAAGGTTTTTATAGGAAATTGAGGCTTGCTAAGGTCACAAGTACAGTAAGAAGCAAAATCTGGATCTGAACTCTGTTGGATACCTAAGTCCTATCTTACTCACCACTTTGACGGACCAGCTAGCTCATATCAGATTGATCCCCTTCCAAGAAAAACTGGGGAAAAATATGTTTGAAGGCATTAGTGAACTACTGAGCAGCCAGGACTTAAAAAGTCAAGATCCTTGAAAGAAGAAAAAGTCATTGAGATGAGCCTACCATCCTGCATTGTGTTTTCTTTCCAAGCATTTGCTGTTCCTAAGAGAAACTAAACAAATGGAGGCCTATCCATACTCCTGGGTTAGAAGACTCAATATTATCACTTCTCTCAAATTAATTTTTAGGTTATTATAAATCTAATCAAAATGTTAGCAGATTTGTGTGTATGTATGTGTGTGTGTGTGTAGGGAAATTAATAAGCTGCTTCCAAAAGTTATATAGACACATAGAGGGCCCAGAATACCTACTGCAGTCTTGAAGAACAAAACTGGAAGACTTATACTACCAAAAAAAGCTACAGTAATTACAAGGGTATAGTATTGGTACAGAGATAGACTATACAAAATCAACTCCAAGTGAGTTATAGCTATGAATGTGACAGCTAAAATTATAAAGATTTTAGAGCATAACCTAGGAGAATGGATTAATGACTTTGGGGTAGACAAAGGGTTCTTAAACAGTAGGGTGAAGGTAGCAGTAAACAGAAAGGAAAATATTAGACCATTGAGCTATATTGAAACTAAGAACTTCTGTTATCAAATACACTATTAAGAGAGTGAAAAATGAACCACTAAGTGGAAAAAGGTATTTGTAATACATGTATTTGATGGCGAACTCATGTCCAGAACATTAAAGAAATGTATCAATACCACCAGAAATAGACAATCCAAGGTTTAAAAAATTGTGAAAAACCTTGAACAGATCTTCAGGAGAGAGGATATCCAAGTGGCCAATAAACATACAAAAAGGGCTCAGGATTATTAATCATCAGGAAAGTGAAAATTAAAATTACAAAGAGACAACACTGCACGCTCACTGGTGTGGCTAAATCTGAAACACTGATCACAGTGCATTGTTGAGGATGCGGCACAACCGGGACTCTCAGTCTCAAACATTGTTGGTAGAGTGTAAATTGGGGCTTGAGCCATTTGAAATTATTGTTATTTGAAATTACTGATATTCAACCAATTAAAAAACTACAATTTCCTAAAGTCAAACTAATACAACCAGTTTGGAAAACTGTCAATAACTACTAAGGCCAAACATACCCCGTCGCAATTTCACTCCTAGGTACAAACCCAGCAGAAATGTGCCCTCATGGGCACCATAAAACATGATCAGGAATGTTCACAGCAGCAATATTTGTAATCATCAAAAGTAGTAAACAACTTAAATAACCATAATCGGTTTCACGGTCAAATAAAGTAATTGTGGTATATTTATTCAATAGAACACTCTTCAACAATAAAAAAAAATACTATAGCTACAGGTAATAGCGTAGGTGTAATATCGAGTGAAAGAAACCAGATCCCTCAAAATGCATGTTGTATAAAATTTAAAAATAAGCAAAACTAATTTACGGTGATGGAAGACAGAATAGCAACACCTGTGGGAAGGGCGTATTAATAATTGGGAAAGGCATGGGATGCTTTCTGACATCCTGTAATGGCCTATTTCCTGGTCTGAGTAGATGTGAAAATCCATCCAATTATGCACTTATGCCATACTTCAATGTATACCATATTTAAATTAATTAATATTATTTAATTAAAAATCAGAGGTGATGGAGACCCCCAGATAGGTTTGTAACTGCAGAACTGGAGGTGGTGGTGTTCTCGTTATCATCAGGAAATTTAGGAGAAAATGTCCTTGTAGGCATCTTGGGCTCCGTGGGTCAACCTCAGTAGAGCAGATGTGCAGGGACGGCATGTTTAGCAGAGAGAACTCAAGGATAGTACTGCGTTACCCCTTCCAGCAACCCATACCTCCATGTGCTTTGGAGAAGATGGAGATATTCTCCTGAGCTCCAGGGTTGGACTTAGAGCTGCTGATGAGACCAGTCGAGTGTAAGAGGCCTGGAGTCAGGTTGGAGAGCTCTCTGGAGACCATGACACAGTGAGCATGGACAGTACACACAGTGGGGACACAGGTCAACATCCAAGGAGCAACAGGACAAGACACTCCCACAAAGGCCAGTGAGCATCGGGAGGAAGCACGAACCAGCCACCCTCCCTCTGATACCATGATGCCATTTTGGGGCCCTGACTCCCAGACACCATGCCAAGGAAGTGGAAAGGAAGGAGATTTGGCTCCGGGTGTACGTATGTGTCGGGGAAAAGGACCACAACTGAGTCTCACCTCTCTTGTTCTCTTCTTCCGGTCTACCAGCACTCTCCTCCCATCTAAGAAGTGTGTTTATTTTCTACTCTTATTTGTATCCTGCCTTCTACCTGCTGGAAGGTTTATAGTAAACATCATAAACTAAACCCTACCATAAATCTTTTCCTCTCCCAATAAAACTTTGCTTTTGAAAATGAAATTCTGGATTTTTACAGTTTTAAGATCCTAAGTGAAAGTTAAAGGTTGACCTGACATCTTTCTCTTTGCATTCCAGCTTGAACAATCCTTATTCTCTTCAAGGCGAGCAACCTCTGGCTGAAAAGGATGAATGTGATGTTCAAACAAGTGAGAAAAAACACACTAAAATACCTTAAAATGTTATCTTGACACATTCACTTTCACACTTATTCGATAATAAACAAAAGTAAAAGCTGCTGAAAAGGTGGAGCAAATAGATGACATGAAGTGTTATGGTGCCCAGAACAAGGAGGGTGATCTTCTAGTTTTCCATTGTTCTGTGCCAGGCTTTGGTTTCACACTGTAAATGCATCATTAATAAGCCTGAGCATATGCAGGTACGAGCAGGAACGGAGGTGCACTGACACCACAGTATATGGGGATAGGCGGAGAAGCTGTGTATTTTAGCCTTTAAAAATCCTTAAGAGAACAGATAAGTTGACTCCCAATGTCTAATAGGTTGTCCTTTCTTAATATTTTAAATTATACTTGCACGTATATTTTGGGTTACATTAACTCTTGTCCATTTTTGAATAAGGATACATAGGTAATACATTTCCAAAGAAATACAATACAGTTCAATGCTTTATGTTGATCAAATGGACCTATCCAACATAGTCCCATCCTGTCCCAGCCCACTCCGCTTGGTTCCATTCCTTCCGTTAAGATTTGCATATCCCTGGCCGCCTCCTGCGCTTTTGAATGTTTCAGTGGAGTATCTCTCTGTAATAGGGAATCACATGTAAGGGTGGGGTATTGGTGGTGTTCAGTGTTTCTGAAACTGTTTCATCATGAATGCCTATCCTGGAAACAGTTATATGGCTTTTCATTTAAACTTCGGTCTATTTTTATCTATTTATCTCAGGTAAGAAGCAAGAGTCCCATTTAGGAAAGAGAAATATGTTTCTTATCAAAACTCATTCACTCATACTGCCACCCATTTGAAAGCCTAATTAGTCTCTTATTTTAGAGCCTAAGGCAACAGTGAGATCTGAAAGGCCCCAGAGTAGCAGTGGCTTAAGAAAGAGGCTTTGAGTATGACTTATTCATTTATTTATCCGTTGATACATTATTGTACAAGTATTTATTGTGTGTTGGACATAGTGTTAGATGTGAGGGAAACAAGAGTGAATAAAACTCAAGATCCCTGACCTCTTTGTGATTCTTTGGGTGCTGCAATTGTTTCCTTATCCTTCATTGTTTTTTTTTTTTTGAGCTCATTTGTACTTTCCTCTAATTATCAGCTCTTAAGAAATGAGGTGAAGCCCAGATTCTAATTTTGTGCGAGGCACATACATTGGGTGAGACTGGCCATATGCCTCAATTGGCAATTATTTTTTTTTTTTGTCAAGAAAGGATCTGTTATGTCTTTAATAGAGATTTGAAAAAATAGAAGCTAAAGTTCATGAGTGAAAATTAACATTGGGCAGTGGACACTGAGTTTGGGCATAGGGATGCCAGATGAAATACAGTATTTGGGACATACTTATTAAAAATTGCTTATTTATCTGAAATTCAAATTTAACTGGGCATCATTTTTTTCTTAGTTTTGTAATCTTACTTGGGTATCCTCAATTTTATGAAGTGGATCAAGTCAGTGGTTTATCTATCAGTAGTATCTGGTCTATGTTTCCAAATATTGTCATCCAGGATTGCATAGAAAAGAGGGCTGGAGGAACTTTAGTATCTAAAGGAATTCACCCTGACCTTACCAAAACATCACTCTGAAGACTCCTTAAATGGAGAGTGACACAGGCATTAGAAAGGATGCAAAAATGTCCAAGAACCGGGGGCTTCCCACGGCCTGCCTATATCCGAGGCTGGAATGACAATCCTAAATGTGAAACTGTTCCGTAGAGGGCATGATAGTGCTTCAGGTGAATCTCTGGGTTCGTGGCATAAACACTCCTCTACATAATGTTTATCTCAGAGACTAGAACAGTTCCAAAAAACCTCCTCTCACTTGCCAAGAAAAATCTATTTTTAAAAACCCTTATTACCAAAAAAAAAAAAAAAGCCTATCTAAATATCATGGCAATAATCTCCAAGGAAAGGTGTAGTAGCATAAAGAAAATTGTAAGATAAAAAAATTTAGGAAGAGCTCTTAGGGAAATTTCTTTCTCTTCCCAGCTGAGACTTTCTGAACTCACGTACTCACATGACTCTACAGAGATTCAGCACTTAGTATTTTTATGTTATTTGTTCATGAATATTTTACAGTGAGTTTAAAGAACAGATGTTCTCATATTTTCTCCTCTTGCAAATTTTTTTTTTTTTTTTTATTTTGAGACAGAGTCTCACTGTGTTGCCCGGGGTGAGTGCTGTGGCGTCAGCTTAGCTCACAGTAACCTCAAACTCCTGGGCTCAAGCGATCCTCCTGCCTCAGCCTCCCGAGTAGCTGGGACTACAGGCATGCGCCACCATGCCCGGCTAATTTTTTCTATATATTTTTAGTTGTCCATTTAATTTATTTTTATTTTTAGTAGAGACAGGGTCTCGCTCT
>CAUYSK010041588.1:0-17067 GCA_963575035.1 Avahi laniger | reverse complement strand
CAGAACTTATTCATCTTATAACTGACAGTTTGTATCATTTGACCAATATCTCATTTCCCTTTTAACTCATTAACATGATGAAGTATATTAATGGATTTTTAAAAGAACCCTCCTTTCATTCCCATAATTAACTAGTTAATTGTGTGCTTACCATCCTCAGTTCTAAGTAAAGTATACATAGTGTACAAAACAGACACGGTCTGTATTCTCATGGAACTAATCTGGCAAGGAAGATGAGCTCATAACAACACACAAACATCTAAGTAGAATATGTAAGTACAAACTGTTATGAGTGTTACAAAGAAAAAGAATCAGTTTTATTAAGACCACTTGGCTGAAGTTTTATATTATGACAAATTTCAAATATATAGAAGAGTCAAAAGAATTTGAAAACCTGCATACAAATTCTATTAATAACATTTTGCTATGTTGGCTTTATTACAGATTTATCCCTCTATATGGATAGAGTTTTTAAAATATCATTTGATACCAAAGAAAGCTAGCTATTAGACAGTGGACATTTGGAAATTTTAAGGGGAAAATTGGAGAATGGCTAGTAGGCATTCAAGAAGACACTATTTGAGAAAGAACTATTCAAAGAAAACAATTGTTCGAGTAGTAAAATTTGGCAGCAGTATTGTTGAAATTGAGATTGAAGGGGAAAAAATATTCCATATGAAAAATAATATAGCATCAAAAGAAATCAGTGCATTGTTAGGAAGCCTTAGACTCTGATGTCTACATGGTGTTGATTCTAAAGGGATAGACACTCAATTCAGGGACCTCTGGTGGCTTCCTTTCTTTTAATATAGGTCACTTCATTATGCAACATCCAGTAGACCAGACTGAGATTCACACTGAAGGACACAAACTGTTATGGGCCCTTATCCTTCCGACCTAATGGAAATTTTTGTTAATTCCTTCAATTTATTGTCGAGAAATTCCCAGGAATAACAGAATTCTAACACTGTCTCCTAATTTTCCTACTTGAGCCAATTTTTTAACATGTTGACGAGCCTACTAGGAAAAAAAAATTTTTTTCCTTGGGGCCATGTTGTTTTATTACAAAAATGGAATAAAAACTTCAAAAACAAAACGATCCTTTCTAATTTAATGAAAAATTTTTCATTTTTTGTTGTTTTCTGTGCATGAGTTATATGTAACTTGAAAAATAGTTCTCAATGCTTCTGAGTGATATTTACCTGTGCCTTTAACATACTAATAGATTTATGTCCCTCAAATTATTATTATTTTTATTTAGTAGAATACACATCACAAAAAGTAGACAAACTTTTACAAAGTGTAATAAAACAAAAACAAAAAACTGCAAAAAGCATGTTCCCTCAACCACTCTGGTCTTTGAGAATTGATCAGAAAGGTTAACAAGGTTAATTTATTAGTGACACATTATACATAGAAAAATAACTCCTTCTGGGTACTAAAGATATTCTGTTGATCACTTGATGTAACACCATGTGTTCTGGGTAGCTGTAATTAAAAGTGACTCCTGTCTTGTTTATAAGCTACGTCACCCTTGTGTTGTCCTTTCCTAGATTGTTGCTGATGACTTTAAAAGTCTTTATTTACTGGAACTATATATTCTCCAAACTGTAAAAACAATATTCCATACTGTATAATTTCATTTACACGACATTCTTGAAATGAAAAATTTATGGAGATGAGAACAGATTGGTAGTTGCCAGGGATTAGAGAAAAGGGGACAGGCAGGAGGTGGATGGGGTTATAAAAGGGTAACAAGTGATCCCTGTGTGGGGACAAAACTCTTCTGTGTCTTGACTACAGTGTGGGTTCGTGAACATACATACGACAAAACTGTCTTGAGCTAAATACACACATACATACACATAACTAAGTAAAACTGTGGAAATCTGGATACGTGGATTGTATCAATGACATTATCCTGATTATGATATTTTACTATAGTGTCGTAAGATGTTACCATTAAGGAGGTAAACTCAGTAAAAGACACATGGAATCTCTCTGCGTTGCCTCTTATACTTACATGTGAATCTACAATGATCTAAAAATGAAAAATGTTTACGTAAAATTTCTATTCAATGACTTTTTTGGGGGGAAAATTCTCTTATTTAAAAACGGTATTTAAGCATTCACTTCATCCAGCTGCTTTTTCCATTTAGCATTTTTACAATGACAGTGCCATATAATGGACAACTTAGAAATTAAATGGAATCAAAACTTAATTTTTTTTACAAGCTTATAATTTTTATTTTTTCTGTCAATTTCCTGATGTATATTTCAGTAGAACAGTCCCAATTTTTTCTGTATGAACATTTCATGGGAGAAAATAGTTTTATACCAGAATAAAAGTGAACAATTTATTTTTACAAAAAGGAAGAAATATGATACAGTCCAAATTTAGCCTATTTCGTACTTTGTATCTCTAGAGAAATAAATACTGATGAATTATATAGACCATAAAGGCATGCATATTGATTTCTCATTGATTAAATGCTGAATTTCAGGCATTGTGGAATAAAAAGCATTCCATCGATGTTAATTAGTAACTTATGTGCTATATTTAGTCTGATTTTTTAAAAAATTAAAGCAATCACATTGCTTATTATTTTACGCTTATCTAATCATTAGAGACAAACCGAACCAACCAAGTCCTGGTAAAGATTGCTGTGGCATCCTTAAGGAAAATTCCATTATACATGATAAATTGGGCTGTTCAGGGTTTCGACAATTTCTACAACTAACAGGAAATTATTTTCACAATTTCAATTCAATGTGGCTTGAATAATTGATTCTGTAATAGATGGAGTTCCCAGGGACATGTAAGTAGCCATCCAAGTACATGTGGGTGACTGCAACTTCAGGCTATGGAGTGTTATTAATAGATTAGCTTTGGTCTGTTCAGAACTCTCAGATATCCTAGTACTCTGTGTGATCTGATCCTACATCCCAGAAGTAAAGCTGAGCAGCTTTTTTTTTTTTTTTTAATTCTGGAATATTACGAGGTTACACATGTTTTGGTTACATGGATTTTTGTACTGCTTGAGTCAAAGTTGTAAGTGTGCCCGTCACCCAAATGGTATATCCCTGTCACCCAGATGGAGTACATTGTACCTGATAGGTATGGTTTCAGCAGCTTTTTTGCTGATGACTGCACATCTACTAGCCAGGGACTACTGCCTGTCCCATCATGTGTCTTCTCTGCTTTCTTCTTCTCCTGCCCAATTTTGACCTAGTGAAAAGAAGAAAATTAATCTTCTATCTCTATTGATGCAGTGGAATAAAAGTTGTTTGTCACATAGTTGCAAATCTAAAGTGCACACATTTTAGGAATGCTGAGGCCCATCAAAGCTTCTAGGACAGATCCAGATTAAGATAGGTCCGGGAAACCTGAATACTAACAAATGAACACATCAAGGCACAGTTCTTGCTTTAAGGAAACAAGTCCATAGGGAACACAGAGAAGAAATAAGTTAAGTGCTATGTTGGAGTGTTATGATAGAAGAGCTTATGTACTTATTTACTAATTTTTTTGTTTGTTTTTTACTTTTTACTGTAAAATAAAACAGATTCTGAAAACCACAAAAACCAAATATATGGTTTTCATGCATTGCAAGGTGAACACCAGCCAAGTGGAGAAACAGAACTTTGCCATCCATTCAGAAGCCTTTTCCATGAGCCACATTCCAATCACAAAGCCTCCGTTTCTGTAATCAGTAACCATCATTCTGCCCTTTATAGTAATTTCTTCATTACTTCCTTTAGTTTTTCTTTTTTTAGTTTTATCACAAAAATGTGATTGTGTAGAATGGCATCCATAGATGATATAGTTTAAGTCTTTTCCTTTTAAAAATGTCTTTAGTTTTCTTTTTATCTGTATATTTCTCCTCTGTCCCTTTCTTTTCCTTACAATTTTTCATTAAAGAATGAGAACCATTTGACATGAATGTTTACATCTCTTCGTCCACTGAGGGTTTCAAATGGTATATTCTAATTCTAGCATTTGTTTTTACTTACTAGTTGGATTACTTTTTAAAGAGATTTTCCCCCCTCATCCTGTTGTTTGATTACCTAGTGGTACATTTCATATAAGAAAAAGGGAATAAATGCTTAATAGTTCCTTTTATTTAATAGTTACCAAGATAATGAATTGATTTTCTAACATCTTTGGAAGTGACCAGTATTTAAAATATTAGGAACTAGATTTAAAGGTATTTGGGTTTCAATCGATTACAATTCTTATTATTGAAATTCAGATGGACTGAAATCAGATATTTCTCCAAAAGCTATAATTTCCTTAAGTGAGAATAAAATTACAGGGCTATAATATGGGCAAGCTTATTGCTACTGGATTGATCATCATTTCTAGGGCTTCAGTGGATATAGGTAGGAAATAAACACACATGTACATTCATTCCTAGAACTGGAATGCTTGGAATCCCTGGTATATTCTATTTTAAGGTTCTTTCTATTTTCTGCCAAATTTCTTTTCAGGCAACTTATACTAATTTATATTCCTACTGCCACATTATTTATAATTTTATGGTTAACTAGTTTCAATGATTTTTCCAATTCAATTTGCTATGATTTGGTATTCTTAGATTCTTAATTTAGATTAATCTCTAAGTTGCTTAGAATGTCTGTAATTCTTTAAAGATGTGTAATAATAACAGCTAACCTTTCTTGAGCAATTACTATGGGTTAGCACTCTATGTAGCACCTTACAATCCTCAAAGCAATTAGGTAAAATATAATTATTTCAACTTTATAGATGACAAAAAAGAGGTTGAGGGAGGTTAAATACTTCCAATGTAAATTTTAAATCTACGGTTGGATTTCTAGTTTCCTTGTCATCCTTCTTTATGTGATTTAGTTTGCTTTTTGTATTTTGGATTTTTCTTTCTTTATAGATTTCTGTTCCTGATTCATAGAGGTCTTTTTGTATCTTATTGAGGATGGTAACAGGTCTTCTGAAATATTTTTTTGGTTCTTGTAGTAAATAATTTTTAAATGTATATACTTTCTACATTTTATCAAAAAGTTATCAAATTTTCCTTGTTTTTCCCAAAGCTTTTTTTTTTTTTCCTGTTTATTCACTCTGGGATAATGACAAGCCTATTCAGACTTGGTGTTTGCCAACAGGCAGAGTATGTGTTAATAGTTGACTCTTGGACTTCTTCACTGACCACTTGTGAACTGTGAGTTGATTTTTATATATGATATAAGATAAGGGCCCAATTTTATTCTTTTGCATGTGGATATCTAGTTTTTCCACCACCATTTATTGAAGAGATTATCCTTTGCCCATCGTGTATTTTTGGCAACTCTGTTCAAGGTCGCTTCAGTGTACATGCATGAGTTTATTTTTGGGATCTCTGTCTATTCTCTTCCTTTGGTCATTGTGTCTATTTTTATGCCAGTACCATACTATTTTGTTTACTATGGATTTGCAATATAATTTGAAACCAGGAAGTATGATGCCTCCAGCTTTGTTATTCTTGCTCAAGATTGCTTTAGGTATTTGTGGATCTTTTGCAATTCCATACAAATTTAGCATCATTAAAAATAGACATTGGAATTTTGATAGAGATTGCATTGGATATTTATTAATAGATCGTTTTGGGTAGTATGGGCAATTTGATAATATTGTGTCTTCTAATTCATGAACATGAGATATATTTCCATTTATTTGTATTGTCTTCTGTTTTATTTTCAATAAATATTTTACAGTTTTCAATGCGCAGATCTTTTACCTCCTTGGTTAAATTTATTCCTAAGTATTTTGTTCTTTCAGATGCAATTGTACATAGGACTGTCTTCTCAATTTTGTTTTTTTTTGTTGTTGTTGGATGGTTGGTTGTTAATGTGTAGAAACACAGCTGGCTTTTGTATGTTGATTTTGTATCCCATAACTTTACTGAGTTCATTTATTCTGATAGTGTTTTGGTGGAGTCTTTAGGGTTTTCTATATATACAAGATCATGTCATCTTCAGAGACAATTGTACTTCTTTCTTTCTTTCTGATTTGGATGCCTTTTATTTTGTTTTTCTTGCCTAATTGCTCTGGCTATGACTTCCAGTCCTATGTTGAATATAAGTGGCAAGAATGGGCATTCTAGTCTGTTTCCTGATCTTAAAGAAAGAGCTTTTTAGATTTTCACTGTTGAGTATGATGTTAGCTGTAGGCTTGTCATACATGATATTTATTATGTTGAGGTACATTCTATACCTAATTTTTGAGGGTTTTTATTATGATAGGGTGTTAAATTTCATCAAATGCTTTTTCTGTATCGATTAAGATAATGATATGATTTTTATCTTTCATTATGTTAATGTGGTATATCACATTTAGTGATTTGCATATGTTGAAATCAACCAGGAATGAATCCCACTTGATTGTGGTGTGTGATATTTTTAATGTGCTATTGAATTCAGTTTGCTAGTGTTTCTTGAGGATTTTTGCATGTATATTTTTCAGAGCTATTAGCTTATGATTTTCTTTTCTTGTAGTGTCCTTGTCTTGGCATCAGGGTGATGCTGGCCTTATAAAATGAGATGGTAGTGTTCTATCCTCTTCGAAAAGGGTTTGTGAAGATTGGTATTAGTTCTTTTTTAAATGTATGGTAAAATTCACCAGAGAAACCATCTGTTCCTGGGTTTCTTTTTATAGTTGTTGTAAGAGTTTTAATTATTGATTCAATCTCCTCTTTGTTCAGATGATTTATTTTTCCATAATTTAGTCTTGGTTGGTTGTATGTTTGTAGAAATTTATCCATTTTTCCCCCCCTAGGTTATCCAATTTGTTGGCATGTAATTGTTCATAATAGTCTCTTATTCTTTGCATTTCTGTGGTATCAGTTGTAATGTAACCTCTTTCATTTCTGACTTTATGTATTTGAATTTTCTCTCTTTTTCTTAGTCTTCCTAAAGGTGTATCAATTTTGTTTGCCTCTTCCAAAAATAAACTCTTAGCTTCATTGATCTTTTATATTGTTTTTATAGTCTCTATTTCATTTATTTCTGCTCAGATTTTTATTTTATTTTATTTCAGTGTATTATCGGGGTGCAAATGTTTTGGTTCCATAAATTGTTTTCTTACAGTTTGAGTCAAAGTTTTAAGTGTGTCCATCAGCCAGATAGTGTGCATTGTACCCATTAGGTGTGAATTTACTTATCCCCTTCTCCTTCCTCCCACGTGATTTGATGTCCAGTGAGTCAAAGAAACAATCAGTAGAGCGAATAGACAACCTACAATATCCATGGACAAGCTTTTTGTTGGCGTCTTTGGGTGAGCTGGCCTGGTGCATGGGTCAGTGGGTGGGAAGCCTGCTGTTTGGATCCACAAGGACAGGCCTTGAGCCTAAAACTGAGGAGGCCAACCTGAAACTTGGAACCATGGAGGTTAGCCTGGCAATGGGATTCACTGGAGTGGGCTTAGTGCTGCAGTCTATGGTGAACTCATGTGCTCATTTTGCTCTCCTACTCCATGCAGAGGGTATCTTGTTTGCATTGCACTGCATGGAATTGGGAGAAGGGTGACATGGGTAATGTGAGACTGTTCTTTCTATCTTTTTCAATGCATCTTTTCTTATTTTTGTGTTCCAGTCAGGTGCTGTAATTTCTCACCTGGATTCATTAGATTTTTGTAAAGGTATTTTTGCTTGTGGATAGTTGTTCAAATTGATATTTCTGTAAAAGGGAATGAGTGCTAGAAACTCCTGTTCTTCTTTCTTGCTGACATCACCCCTCATATCTCTTTCTTTCTATTCTATATCTTCCATATTTTTGCCTTTCTATGCCATATTTTGGACATTTCATTCTTTTTCTATCTTCCAGTTCACCAGTTATCTATTCTGTTACCAAACATGATCACTGGATTTTAATTTTGATCATTGTATTTTCTATTTTTAGTATATCTACTTGACTCTTTTTCAAATCTTCTGTGTCACTGATATGAACTGAATGTTTATATTCTCCCAAAGTTCGTGTGTTGAAATTCTAACCCACAGTGTGACAGTGTTGAGAAGTGGGGTCTTTGGGAGGTAATTAGGTCATGAAGGTAGAATTCTCAGGAATGGGATTAGTGCTCTTATCAAAAAAAACACAAGAGAGATGATTACTCTCTTGGCTATTTGAGGGTACCATGCGAAGATGGCCATCTGCAAACCAGGGAGAATGACCTCACCAGACACCAGGTCTCCTGGTGTCATAATATTGGACTTCCCAGCCTCTAGAACTGTGACAAATATATTTGTTGTTTAAGCCACGCAGTTATGGTATTTTGTTACAGCAGCCTGAACTGACTAGGACAGTCACTTTTTATGATTCCCTATTCCCTGAAGATATCTTCAAGCTTCCTATTTATTTCATTAAGCATAGTACTCGTAGTTATTTAGGCAATTTAAATATCTAAACTCTCTAGAAGTCTGTTTCTGCTTGTTATTTGTGTTTTTCTTACATTGCCTTATTTCCTTGTGTGTCTCATTAATTTTGACTACTTCCTGGTCATCAATCTTGAATATTATTTGCTTGAGCCATATTTATGGTTCAGGATGAATGTGCCCTTCTTCAAAGAGACTTTGCATTTTCTTCTGCCAGGCACCTGAGGGCACTACCTTTAGAAACTTTCCCTATCTACTTATGGATTGAGGTTCCTTGGCTCACCCAGGCTGTTCACACTTGGGGTACAAATCTATTCAAGGTCCAGTTCACGACCACATATTCTTAGATATATAGGTTCTGTTTGTACTTTTTCTCCTACTACTGTTCTTTATCCAACGGATCTTTCTCTGTAGTCCCTAGAAACCGATGGGGGTGGGAGGAGTCTTTAGTTCTGGGTCACCCTTATCATTAGGATGAAGCCATTTTCGACATCCCATTAAGAGTGTAAGACTGCCCACAATGGATGGACCTTGGCCTTGACTTCTGCAAGGTCAATAAACAAAGGCTCAAGTGTGAGGTATTAGTCAATGCCCTTGGGGAAAAGGTGGCTTGATTCTCAGATGTCCCTAAAAAGAGAGGAGACATAATTCATGAATAAATCACACTACTTGCTTATACATTTTCCATATGCATAATTCTATCTTTTAAATACTGATGTTTTTCCATCTTATTTACAATTTTCCTCGAAGTTTCCCTGAAGCTTCCACTTACACATATCCACTACTGGCATGGCATGAATTAGTTTTGTGATAAAACCATGAAAATTATATAGCATTCAATCAAATATCATTTAAATATCTATAACAGTTGTGGCCCTGTCAAATAGGAAGAACAGAACAGAATTAAGAATAAAACCAGGCAGAAAATAGACCAGCAGAGAATGTGTAATTATAGGCTTAATTCATATGACAGAATCAGTTAATCCTTAACCTGATTACATTTATTTGTAGGGAATAAAATATTAAAAGGGGCTCACCTATTTAAGATTCATGAGGAGCATTAAATCTCATGGCCACTCCTCAAAACTCTGTTAGAATAAGCAGTTTCAGCTTATTATCACTTACCACTCAGACAGTAATGCCAGGCCTTGCCTAGAATTGGTATTATTTTCCTAGAGACACGGTTCTCAATCCTGGCTGCATGTTAGTATTACATGAACAGCTTTGAAAAAAAAATTATCCCCTGAGTTAAATAGGTTAGATTAGGGCTAGGCATTAATACTTCTAGACTCCTTCAACCTTAAAAGAACCCTTGATAATTTCAACCAGGATTGAGAACTTCTTCCTTATTGGCTAAGTGTATCCTTTAACCCTTGACATTTTAGTATTAAATATAAAAATAAAAAAATTATGTGCATTGTATTAAAATTTTGTATTGCATTTGAGAATAAGCACTGTGTGTGGTTAGTTTTTAAAGTTTTTGTTAATGTTTAAGAGAATTTGTTGTTATATAATTGATTACCCTTGCGATTCCAATTTAAAATGTGTCATTAGTTTTAGAATTTGGGAATTTGGTATTTAAATTGAAATGTATAAGATAGTTTGGCTAAATTTATAGACAGAATTAGACTGTTAAAAAAACTTGAGACCATAGTTATATCTGATTAGGTTTATTGAAATTAATAATCCGGAACATTTTGTTTGTTAGTGAGACTTTTGAAATTTTTAAAAAGAAAATACCACATGTTAAATTTTAAAATGCATTTATCAGTGTTTTTTGGGGGGCTTTAATTATCTAATTCTATAAATGACATTAAATGTTAATCAAGTATTCCTTTGAAGATGGTTTAAAAAATATATTACTTGGTTTATAAATAGATAATAAGACTTATAAGTTAAATTTAAGTACTTAGGGAATACAAGAATTTCTGATTTTATTTAATTGCATATTATTTTCAAAGTAACCACAGATGGTCTTTTTGTGTGTGTTTAAGAATCATTCTCAAGAATACCAAAAACTTACTTTGGCAATTTGCAGGTTCCTATGATTTTTCTTTTTGAAAATTAAAATAGTTTTCTTCCTAATTATAAAGGTGACACGTAATTCAGAGTGCAAAAAGATGTAAGGAATGAAGTGAAATTCACACTCATAGCACCTGGATTATAATTATTAGCAGTTTGATATATCCTTTCCAGTGATTGGTAGGAGACTGATTGATTTCTCTCTCTGTCATCTATTAATGTTTGATTGACTAAATGGGATGATACTGCATGTGCTGTTTTGTAGCTGCCTTTGCCCTTTACTGGTTTCTTTTGGATATTTTTTCTTATAAATTTTAACTATAAGGATTGTATTGTATTCCAGTATAGGGATTTGCAAGAGTTTATATGAACAGGGTACCAATTGACAAGTTTTTTCCAAACATTTTGTTATAAACACTGGAGCACCCAGATATATAAAGCAGATTTTATTAGAGCTAAAGAGAGAGAGAAAGACCCCAATACAATAATCATTAGAGACCTCAAAATTTTGTTGCAAATATTGTGAGGAACATACTTGATTTTTTTACTTGTATGAGTATTTCCAGATACTTTTGTAGGAGTGGAAACTGTTCTGTGAGTTCTGAATTTTCAGATGTATTGTCAAAGTGACCCCCAGAAGATCTCTAGGACTGCAAGTTTCTGCAAAATAAACCTATCCTTTTGATGGCAACTAAGGATGTGCAGATCATTGAAACTCTTACGTCCTTTTGAAATGAGTTGGTGTCTGTACTCTAGTTCTGATTTGGGCTCTGCCTTAGTGGTAAGAGTTTGGAGGCCTCGGTCGAAATCCTAACCTTAATTCGATCCACCTTTGGGGTTAAGGTTAGGATTTATTCATTCAGCTCATTTGCCCACATGGTGGAAGTTCAGACTTTTGGAAGAGATACCCCAAGAAATAGTTCTGAGTATATACCTGAGTAGAAAGCAGTGGATGTATTGAATAAATATCAAAAAGAAAGAATGATCTGTAATTCACTGTCATTGTGTAAATAAGTGACTTTTCCATTTTCTGTATCACCTGTACTTGTGAAGGTAAGATACACACCCCAGTTAAAATGAAGATGAATTTAAACAGGATAGGCAAGAAGATCCTTTTAAAATTCTGCTCAATGTCATTACAGAGGTTTGAGTTTTCAGGTGAGCCCTCACCCTTTGCCCGTGCTAGCAAAGCCTAACTGAGAGTGTGTCATTGCAGCACAATAACTTATTTCAAACTCCAGGTGTGTATGCAGTACAAGTATTTGGCCTTAAAAAAATTTATTACAGATGTCTGGAATTGAGACTGTTGACTAGGTGCAAACATTACCTCATACTCCATTTGACACTAGCACAGTTGGGGGGAGATTATAAAGGTAAATAAAAATGTGCTAAAATGTAAACGTGTGCTATTTCTTCAGCAAATTGGGTTTTCTTGTTACAGCCGTTTTAGTGTTTTATGAGTCAGATAATAGAAATCCTGAAATTAAGTACAGATTTACAGCTTGTTAGGGTAACAGTTCCCGCTAATCCCTTGAATTTTTGATACTCAGGGTCTCTTTCAGGGGCTTAGTGAGAATAACTTCTTTTATATCATGTCTCTTTGAGAGTTTTCAGAGAGTGTTTGTAAATGTTGATAACAGACGAAAGATTTAGTGTCTTACATTTAGAGAGCTCAAGCAATGGCAGTAGTGGATGTATCAGGGCAATTAACACAAACTGGTGTTGCTATCATAGTGTTAGTATCTTCTTTTTCTATTGACAATGAGTCCCCAGATGGTAAGTACCACATTGTAATTACTTTGGAGGTCCAAAGAGGCAGAGCACAGGGAACAGTCAGTGCCATTTGATGATTATCAGCAACACAGAGTGACTACAGGGACTTAAATATCACAACAATTCGATGTTATTTTTGTATTACCTTGGCTGAACAGTATCACACATAATCTAATCCCTACAGCTAAAGCGAAGGGAATTTAAAAGAAACGTTTAGGGAAGAGAAGGGTGCTTGGACTATTTAGGTCATTTTGGACTTCTAGACTTAGTGTGTTTATAAGAGTTTGTTAGGCTCTCCCTGCCCAGCCTTTTAAAAAAGTCTATCTTGACTAATGAGTAATGACACCTGAAACGTGCCTGAGAGGCATCTGGTAATGAAAGAATTGGTTAACCATCACATTGTTTTAGAACTCTGCCAGCAACATGCTTGTGATGGTCCCAGATGCCCAGCTTTTGTTTTGGAGTCATTGGAAACTTTTTGTGTTTCTCTTTCAAACATCAGTAGACTCAAGTTCCCTAAATGTGCTGTTTGATTGGCTGAGTCAAGTGCAGACTGAATCTTGAAAGAGCTCACATTTACTTGTTAATCTCTCTGTGATAACCCAGGATATGCACGCTCGTCTTTGCTGAGACTCCATCCCAGGACTCCAGCTTATTCTTGCATCTTTCTTTGAATAACACGGGCCATGACAAATGTGTTTTGGTTCATTAAAATAGTAATTGCAAAAGTACAGTCTTTCTTCAGTTCTGTGATTTTTGAGTTAGTGTTGCCTGGTGTTGATTGCTGGTTTCACTATTCTGACATTTATGGCTGTGTTTCATCTTGGAAATCATGTGCAGTTGTAACTGGGAGTTGGCAGGTGCAAGAAAAGAGTAAGTGAAGCTTTATTGGCATTGTTTTACTCCTCAAGATTCCTTTCAGAAGGTGAAATAAGAAATATTGACTAAATTAGAAAGAATGGAATGTTCAAGCCTGTTAAAGGTATGAACTGATTCTGAGTTCATATGTTACTCTCCATTGAACTCATTGCCGTAGTGACAAATATAACATTGGGTTTCAAATACTTACCTCACTAATAATTCCTTTCCCCATGAGTAGAACCAGGTAATGCAGAATTAGAGAGCAGATGGCCCCTCAGTGAATACATTGTACGTTTCCCTGGGGATTATTACACTGATGTGAAAATCACAAGAGTATTCATACCAGGCCCATGTGTTACTAGTTACATAATTCTTTTATATAAAATCCCTTTATCATTTTTTTAAAGAAATCAATTTATTGGAGGAGATGGCCAAAAGTGCCATCATTTTAAAGTAAAATATCTGACTTCACCTGCCAAGAGGAGCCAATTTGATATTAAGATCTGTTAATGATTTAACTTTCCTTTTGCTGATGTCAGCATGAGTGTGTGACTGCTTTCAATTATCAGTGAGCTCTTTGCCTTTTTTCAGAGGAAGAGAATATACGTAGAAAATGTGTTGGAATAATGATATTGGTTTTTATTATGAATTATGATTTTATGCTTCATGTGAAAATTGGTAACAAAGTTTCATCTTGGTCTGATTTAGTGTTTCTCAGCTTTTTTTTTTTATTATTATTGACCCCAAGGAACTTATTTTTAGACCTTTTTTCCCCCTCAATTGCTCTCCTTTTCCCCTGTATGAAATTAAATACTAGGAATAAGATGATTTTGTCAGGTAGGGTTTTTCACACAAAGGCCCCCCCCCAAGAACCTATTTTCACTCTCTTGGGGGTGATTATGCCCCCACTGAAAATGTATGATTATTTGAAATAAACTTATGTGTAATAAACTACTTTAATTTTTAAATTTTCTTATTTATTGAAAAAGAATTTATGTTTATTGCAGAAAAATCAGAGAAAGAAAAGTAAAGAGAACATAAAACATACTCATAAGCCTACCCACCCGGATAGTCTTTAATAACTCCTTTTTGTATACACTAACAAATTCTCATCTTGTTATGTTTGTATATTTAGAGGTTTAGACAAAGGTTGTACTACATATAATGCATTGAAATTTGCTCTATTCATTTAATGCTACTCTGTGAACATCTTTTCAGGTCCAAAATTGGAATATTTTTACTGATTGAATGTTTCATTGCTCTATCATAATGTATTTAATATTTAACCAGTACCCTATTATTTGATATTTAGGTACTAAAAATCATTATGTTGATAAAAAATCATGTAAAAAGTCACTGCATTTTCATTATAACTAAAGCTTTTTGAATATTAATTCCTTAAATTTTTTTCAAAGCAGAATTATAGATCATGCACACTTTAAAGCCTTTTCACAAGAATCTTGCACCACTGTGTATTCCCACTAGCATTAGGAGTGCACCCTTTCTTGTAACTTAACTAACAAATAGTATTATTGCTTTCTAAAATATTTGCCACTTTAATGGGCAAAATGCTTACTTGTTTTAATAAGTATTTATTTCTAGAAAGTGTGTTTATTTTTTCATGTATTTATTGACCATTGGTACTTTGTTTAACCTCTTTATTTTTACTTCAAAATATTAAGGGAGTACAAGTGTTTTTGGTTAGATGTTTTGCTTTTTATTCTGTTTAAAATATTTAATTCATTACTTGCACGCTTTAAAAAAATTTTTTTCTTTTCTTTTTGGTTTTGCTTGTTTGTTTTATTCCCTTTTATCCCTATGCCTTTCTTTTTTTTAAATTTCACAATAATATTATGGGGGTACAAACATTTTGGTTACATGGAATTGAAGCAGCAAAAAAAAAAGTCCTAGACCATATTGTTTCACAGCCAAATTTTACCAGACTTAAGAACTGTTACCTATACTGCAGGAATTATTTTATAATATTGAGAAGGAAGGAATCCTCCCCAACTCATTCTGAGAATCCAATATCATCTTGACACCAAAGCCAGGAAAGAACACAATAAAAAAGAAAAGATAGATACAAAAATTCTCAATAAATCCTAGCCGACCAAATTCAGCTGTACATCAAAAAAATAATCCACCATGACCAAGTGGGCTTTATCACAGAGAGACAAGGATGGTTCAACATATGCAAAATCTATAAATGTGGTTAACCACATAAATAGAAGCAAAAACAAAGACTATATGATCCTTTCAATAGACAAAGAAAAAACATTTGGCAAAATTCAGCACCTGTTTACAATAAGAATGCTTAATAAAATAGATGAGACTTGCCTCAAAATGATAAAAGCCATATATGACAAACCCACAGCCAGCATCATACTGAATGGGGAAAAATTGAAAGCATTTCCACTTAGAACTGGAAGAAGACAAGGATGCCCACTGTCACCACTCCTATTCAACATAGTGCTGGAAGTCCTAGCCCCAGAGCAATCAGGCAAGAGAAGGAAATCAAGAATATCCAAATGGGTAAAGAAGAGGTCAAACCATTGCTCTTTGCTGACGATATGATCTTATATCTAGAAAACCCCAAAGATTCTGCCAAGGAACTCCTGAAATTGATAAATAAATTCAGCAAAGTCTCAGGTTACAAAATCACCGTGCACAAATCAGTAGCATTCCTTTACACAACAGCAGTGAAGCTGAGAACAAAATCAAAGACTCAATAACTTTCATAATAGCAACAAAGAAAATAAAATACCTAGGAATATATTTAACCAAGGAGGTAAAAGACCTCTACAGGGAGAACTATGAAACACTGAGGAAGGAAATCTCAGTGGATGTAAACACATGGAAAAAACATATCATACTCATGGATTGCCAGAATCAACATTGTTAAAATGTCTATGCTACCCAAAGTGATTTACAGATTCAATGCAGTCCTCATTAAAATACCAACATCATTTTTTACAGATCTAGAAAAAATGATTCTATGTTTTGTATGGAGCCAGAAAAGACCCTGACTAGCCAGACCAACCATAAGCAAAAAGAAGAAATTGGAAGGCATCAATCCACCAGACCTCAAGCTATACTACAAGGCTATAATAATCAAAACAGCATGGTACTGGTACAAGAATAGAGACATAGACCAATAGATCAGAAGAGAGAACTCATATATAAAACCATCCTCATGTTGGCACCTGATCTTTGACAAAACAAACAAAAACATATTGTGGAAAAGAATCCTTATTCAATAAATGGTGCTGGGAAAATTGGAAAATTAGCCACTTATAGAAGGCTGAAGCAGGGTCCCCACTTCTCACCACTCATAAACATTAACTCACAATGGATAACAGACTTAAACCTAAGGCATGAAACTGTAAGAATTTTAGAAGAAAATGTTGGAAAAACTCTTCTAGATATCAGCCTAGGCAAAGAATTTATGAAGAAGACCCCAATGGCAATCACAGCAACAGCAAAAATAAATAAATGGAACCTGATTAAATTAAAAAACACAGCCAATGAAACAAGAGTGAATAGACAACCTACAGAATGGGAGAAAACCTTTGCATGTTATACACCTGATAAAAGGTTAATAACCAGGATTTACAAAAAACTCAAGCAAGAAAAAATCAAACAACCCTATTAAAAATGGGCAAAAGACACGAATAGAAACTTTTCAAAAGAAGACAAACTAATGTCCAACAAACGTGAAAAAATGCTCAACATCTCTAATTATCAGGGAAATGTAAATCAAATCACAATGAGATATCACCTAAGTCCAGTAAGAATGCTTTTATCAAAAAGTCCCACAACAGCAGATGCCAGCATGGATGTAGAGAGAAAGAAACATTTATGCACTATTGGTGGGACTGCAAACTAGTACAATTCTATGGAAAGTAGTATGAGGATTCCTCAAAGAATTAAAAGTTAACATTCTATTTGATCCAGCAATCTCATTATTGGGTATTTACCCAAAGGGAAAAAAGTCATTTTATCCAAAAGACACTTGTACTTGAATGTTTATTGC
>CAUYSK010041587.1:0-42044 GCA_963575035.1 Avahi laniger | reverse complement strand
GGCCAGGTGTGGTGGCTCACGCCTGTAATCCTAGCACTCTGGGAGGCCGAGGTGGGCGGATCGTTCTGAGCTCAGGAGTTCAATACCAGCCTGAGCAAGAGCGAGACCCTGTCTCTACCAAAAATAGAAAGAAATTAATTGGACAGCTAAAAATATATATAGAAAAAATTAGCCGGGCATGATGTCTCATGCATGTAGTCCCAGCTAATTGGGAGGCTGAGACAGTAGGATTGCTAGAGCCCAGGAGTTTGAGGTTGCTGTGAGCTAGGCTGAGGCCACGGCACTCGCCCCAGGCATGAGAGTGAGACTCTGTCTCAAAAAAAAAAAAAAAAAAAAGAAAATCATTGGGAGGAATGGATATCTACCTAAACAGATTTTTAATGCAGATGAGAGTACTCTATTGTGGAAAAAATGCTGCAAGGGACATTTATTAGTAAGGCAAAGAAGTAAGCACCAATATTTAAGGCAGGAAGGGATAGGCTTACTCTACTGTTTTGTGCAAATGCAGTCTGGTTTATGGTCGGGACTGACCTCATCTATAAAGCTGCTAATCCCTGAGCCTTGAAGGGAAAAGATACAGTCTGATTGTGCAACAAGGAGGCCTGGACAACAAGAACCCTTTTTAAAAAAAGATTAATTCCATTGTTACTTTGTTTCTTAACTCAGAAAGTACCTTGCCAGTAAGTCATTGCCTTTTAAAGTTCTTTGGATATTGGATAATGCCTCTGGTCTCCCAGAACCCTGTGAGTTCCACACTGAAGGCATCAAAGTGGTCTACTTGCCCCCAAACACAACATCTCTATATTATCCTCTAGATCAGGGGGTTATAAGGACCTTTAAGACTCATTACACATGGTACTCTATGGAAAGGATTGTCAATACTGTGGAAGAGAACCCTGATAGAACATGAAAAGTCTGGGAGGATTCCACCTTTGAAGATGCTATTGTTGTTTTGAAGAAAGCTGTGAAAGCCATCAAGCCTGAAACAATAAATTTCTACTAGAGAAAAACGTGTCCGGACGTTGCATATGACTTCACAGGGTTTATGACAGCCAATCAAAGAAATCATGAAGAGATTGTGGATATGACGGAATTGGTATTGGGGGTGGGGAGTGGTCAAGGGTTTCAATGTATAGATCTTGGAGAAATTCAAGAGCTGATAGACAGCACACCAGAGGAATTAATAGAAGATGACTTGATGGGAGATGGGTGTTTCTGAACCAATGCCAGACAACGAGGAAGAAGATGTATTATAGAAGAAGCAGTGCCAGGAAACAGATTGACGTTAGACAGTCTGGTGGAAGGGTTCTGATTATTGAAGACTACTTTTGACTTCTATAAACCCTTCTAAGATAAGAACACTGAAACTAAAGCAAATGTTGGAAGGATTGGTATCGTATAGAAACATTTTTAGAGAAGTGAAGAAAAAAACACAGAAGTTACGTTGTATTTCCATGAAGTTACACCAAGTGTTTCTGTCTCTCCTGCCTCCTCTTCCACCTCCACCCCTTCCTCCTCTGCCACTCTGAGACAGCAAGACCAACTCCCCTCTTCCTCAGCCTACGCTTTATGAAGATGATGAGAATGAAGACATTTATGATAATCTACTTCCACTTAATGAATAGTAAATATTTTCTCTTCCTTATGATTTTCTTAGTAACATTTTCTTTTCTCTAGCTTCCTTTACTGTAAGAATACAGTATATAATACATATAACATACAAAATATATGTTAATCGATTATATGTGTTATCAGTAAGGCTTCCAGTTAACAGTAGGCTATTAATAGTTAAGTTTTGGGGGAGTTGAAAATTATGTGCAGATTTTTGACTGCTCAGGGGATCAGCACCCTAACCCTAATCAAGGGTCAACTGTGTGCAGCTGTCATGGAGTACCTGGGCATGGAGGGAGGAAGTAAAGTAAAATAAGCATATTTAGTTAAAGTAAAAGGCAGCCTGAAGAAATATCCATAGGCAACTATCTTTCTAGACCAAAGAATAAAAAATTTCATCTTTAAATCTCAAAATGTCTTAGTGGTCTCCTAGGAAATTTGGTACTCCTTGATAGAGTTACTCTACCTTTTAAGAAAAATTTACAATCTCAAGACAGTTAACGTATCGTGTTCAACTTTTTTGTTTTACAATGTCAGTCCTTGATTCTCTGTATGTGCTTGATCATAACTCAGGTTTTCCTCTGGATCTCTTACGCTGTGAAAGCCTTCTTGGTTTGGACCCAGCAACTTGCAGCAGAGTTCTGAACAAAAATTACACACTGCTCGTTTCCATGGCTCCCCTCACCAATGAAATCCGGCCGGTCAGCAGCTGTACCCCTCAGGTAAAGACCCACTGGGAAGATGCACTTGGTTGTGCCATCATGACTACCGTCAGTTTTATTTTCTTAATTCTCAACTTGCAGATACCAAATATTAAAAGCACTGACTCAGAAAAAGCAGTTTTGTATTTCATGCCATTGTAAGATGTTATGTTTAATTTGCGAAGTATAATTGGCATATTTTTTTATGATTTACGTATCATTTAGTGACTTGTGACATGTTAGAGTAAAATTTTATTCATGTACAGAATAACTTAAAGAGAATGTTTTGGGATGCTTTAAGAAAGAAGCCTGTATCATTTTGAGGGATAAGATAAATTTAATAAGAAAAAATGAAATGTTTCTAGAAGTGGAGCTGTGATGCTAACTAAACTAAAAAGAAAAGATGGTACTTGAAAGCTGAAACTCTAGTTAACTGTAGAATTTATATGTAAAAATTACTTTAGTTTTTTTTACTTCTTAAAAATAAATCAGTTGCCTTTTTTGTATATTTAACAAGGAAGTTGTCTGTACCATTTTCAAAGAGTGGGGGTTATGTTGCTCTTCAGTGCTGCATCGTACCTAGTTTCCTAGATGTGCAGGGTTTAGTGGTGTGGAAGAAAGGAAGGGATTCTTGTACAAAGTTGATTTTGTTGCCTGTGTTTTTCCAGCTGCCTCAGTGAGGACCCTGTCCCCACCCCAAATTTTGTCCTCTGCATTCAGCAGGAGTTGTGCATTTAATTAACCTTTTTTTGTAATTCTTTGTGGGCCCCCTCACTTCTTTAACAGAACCTTTGGGTATAGTAGGAATCCATGAACTGTCTGGATGAATGGTAGAATGGATGGAAGGGTAGGTAGTACCTTTTGTGAAAATTTGTATGTGATTAATGATAGTAATAGCCAACACTTTAATATAGAGTTTATTATATTCCAGGTACTGTTTTAAGCCTTTTGAACAACCTTACAGCATCCTCATGAAGTGGATATGTTACTGCTGTTTTATAGATTGAGCAAAATGAGGCACAGAGAGCTTAAGTGACCTTCTGAAGGTGATATGGCTTAAGGGCTGAAATCAAGATTTAAAACTAGGCAGTCAGTTTATTCCAGAGTCTACTCTCTTAATTGCAGTGATAAAACATACTTTCTTAATTCCAATATTAAATTGAAGCTATTTTAATGAAGCATTTAAAATTTATTTTTGTAAGGATAATAGCAATTAACATTTATATGAAGCATTTGCTGTTTATGAGACTATACTTGGTCACTTGTGAAATTTGGCTTCTTTAGATGAATATTACAACTTTATCTTGTCTGTTTTATGATTGTAGCATATTGGACCAGCTATCCCAGAAGTCAGTTCTGTCTGGTTTAAACTGTACATTTATCATATTACTGGACAAGGACCGCCATCTCTTTTACTGTCCAAAGGTACAAGACTTCGAAAATTGCCAGATATATTCCAGGTATGTGTGTGAGGTTTTGGGTTGTTTTTTTGAGGAGGATAGAAATTTGTGAGCATATTTATAGATAACTTTCTTAACATTTTCTTTATTTCTAAACATCATTTTATGGATTATTCATTTTCTTTTCAATAGGGTTATGATCGATTATTAATAACATCTTGGGGTCATGATCCTGGGGTAGTTCCTACATCAAATGTGCTCACGATGTTGAATGATGCTTTAACACATTCTGCGGTTTTAATTCAGGTACAGTCACTTTATTTGAAATAACCAATTTTGGATTTTTATTGTAAAGATCATAACTTGGCTCACTTTCTACTGAGTTGCAATCAGATGTCAGTAATTTGAAATTTATACAATAGAAGGAATCAGAGATGTGGGTTTCAGTCTTGGCCCTTTGGCAGTAGGGGGGTGGTAGAAGCAACGTGGACTTTGCAGTTAGACCCAGGTTTGAATTCCAGCTTCACCCTCTGCTAGCTGTGATCAGTATTTTTTTTTTTTTTAAATAATAGCTTTACATTCGTTCCTCCTTATCTGTGGGGGGATGTGTTCTAAAACCCCCAGTGGATGCCTGAAACCATGGATAGTACTAAACCCTATATATACCATTTTTTCCTATACATATATATACATACTATGATAAAGTTTAATTTATAAATTAAGGCACAATAAGAGATAACAATAATAACTAGAAATAAAATGGACTAATTATAACCATATGCTGTAATAAAAGTTATGTGAATGATTGTGGTCTCAAGATATCTTACTGTACTGTACTCACCTATTTTCATACCATGGATAACTGAAACTGGAAAGTGAACCACACAGAAAAGGGGGGACTACCGTACTGAGATATAATTCACATACTATATAATTCATCAATTCAAATTGTACAATTCAGTGGTTTTTAATATATTCACAAATAAGTACAGCTGCCACTATACTCAATTTTGGAAAATTTTTATCATTTCAAAAAGAAACCCTGGGCCAGGCATGTGGCTCAGATCTGTAATCCCAGCATTTTGGGAGGTCAAGGTGGGAGGATCACTTGAGCCCAGGAGTTCAAGACCAGCCTGGGCAACATCATAGTGAGAGCCTATCCCTACAAGAAATTAAAAAAAAAAAAAAGAAAGAAAGAAATCCTATACTCTTTAACTATCACTACCCTATTTTGTGTCCCCTACTCAACCTCCCCCCAGTCTTAAACAATACTACTTCCTATCTCTACACATTTTCCTATTCTGGACATTTATATGCATGAAATCATATAATAAGTGGTCTTTTGTGACTGGCTTCTTTCATTTAGCATAATGTTTTCAAGAATCATCGTGTATATCAGTACCTCATTGCCTTTTATGGCCAAATATTCTGTTGTGTGGATATATCATATTTCATTTATCCATTCACCAGTTGATGGACATTTGGGTTGTTTCCATCTTTTGGCTATTATAAACAGTGCTGTTATAAACATTTGTGTACAAGTTTTTGTGTGGATATACGCTTTCATTTGTCTTGGTTATATATCTAGGGATGAAATTGACTGAGTCATGTGGTAACTCTGTGTTTAAGTGTTAGAGGAACTGCCAGACTATTCTGCACAGTGGCTGTATCCTTTTACTTTCCAACCAACAGTTGGTACTGACTTTTTGAATATATCCACCCTAGTGGGTGCCTAGCACAGTGCTCGGCTCATAGTAGTTATCCAACTAGTGTTTGTTGAATAAGTGAACAGGAATATGAATAGGAAAACATAACCAAATCAGTAGAAAGTGCCTGTTTTTAAAGCATTTGTTAAGGTGTTTTGCTTTTGCTAAAAAAGAATACCTCCCTTACTAAATTTCATGGAAAAATTCACCTTGCTGGAATTCGAAACATTACAAAAAGATTTTGCTTAAAATTATGATATTATTGGAACCATCTGTTTTAGGGTTAAATCATAAATCTATCAATGCAGTAGAAAAGAAGTGTCAGAAAAGTGTCTATTTTTTAGGGGTGAGTTGGAATATGGTTATAAAACAACTAACAATGTGATTTCTCTTAGATATATCAGGGTTTCTTGAATTCGTGTAGTATATAGGTCTCTTTTAAAGGGAAATATTTATAGATCCTCTTAAATTTTCCATTATGATAGTACTAAATATATATAGACATTAAATTCTTTATGCTTACTGTTATTATACAACTCTAAACTCAAACTTAGGTATAAGTATGAGCAAAGCTTTAAAACAAATGAAATTCAAATGAATGACATTAAATGCATATGATTGAATTGAATTATTTGTTACATGGGAATGTGGTGGGTGGACTCAATTTTTAATTTAATTTTGAATTAATAGTACATTCACATGATTCAGAATTAAAACACTATTAAAAGGTATACAGAGAGAAGTATCAGTCCCCGTCTACCAAGTCCCCACTCCCCATCTGTCCTTTAAATCAGATAACCACATCTATTACTTTCTGCTGTTTCCTTCTAGAGTGTCTTCGTGCATATGCAAGCAATTACGCACTCATGTGCCCCGTGCTTTTTCCATTTAGCAATTAGAGATCTTTCCATTTCAGTTCATAGAAGAGGCTTCTTTTTTGCAAGTGCATTGAAAATACGTGTTATAACTTATTTAACCAGTCCTCTATTGGTGGGCATTTTTCCAATTATATGTAATTATAATAATATAGTAGGTAACTTTAAGTGTACATTGTTTCAACGCAAGTTTGTGAGTTTGAGTTAAATTAGTCCATGGTATGCCATGTGATTGTGGGAATTCTTCTACCACTTGTCTCTCTCAGAAGCTAACCCTTGTGCAAGTATACTTGACCTCATTCAATCTTCACTTGACTAATAACTGATTTACCTGTTAAATCAGCCTCTGTTTTTTTTTTTTTATCAGCCTATGCGCCCATTTTGAGAAACATTGCCTTATAGGTTAACGTACACATAAGATTGTCATTGTTTGCTATAGAAAAATAGAAAATTGTTGAAAGCATTTTGGTGAAGTATTAATGTGGAATATACCATCCTGTGACACAATCTTATTTATTGTTTTAATATCAATTTTTGGAAATGTAGATTTCTCGTATACCTTTCAACTTTTGTTTCTTTATGTTTAGGGACATGGTTTGCATGGGATAGGAGAAACTGTCCATATACCATTTCCATTTGATGAAACGGAACTACAAGGAGGTACCTTTTGAATTGTATCCATTGACTTTTTGTCTTATCATTAATCATGTCAACAATTTGGTGGGAAACATGGCAGGAAATGAATTCTTAAAATTTTTAAGTTCTAGGTTCTTACTATTCTGCTATTAAAGAGTATCAGCAAAAAGTAGTTTTTTGTCATGTGTTTTATCCACAAAGAAACTGATAGAATAAGACCCATTTAGGACCTGTGAAAATACACTAGTCTGTCTTGGAGTTGAAGATAATAAGTGGATTATCTGCCTAGATGGAAGACTCGATTTTCTCTATGCTGAGTCTTTTAGTTTCCTTTTATTGTCTGTTTACTTGAAGGTTGGGGAAGAAGATAAGTCATAAATCATAGGGAAGATTTTATGCTTAGAAAGTTGATTTTTTTTCCCCTCAATGTTCCATACATTCTCTTTGTGGGGGGCAGTTTCAAAATGTTCAATGCAGAGTTTTCAGTGTCAGTTTGCAGATTAATTGATCTGTACGTACACACTGTATATACATATATCCTGCTGCTAGAAATTTAATGGTTTCATATTTTAATTTTTTAAATCATCTTAAAAAATTTTTAGGTAATTTAGAAATGGATGCTAATGAACATTTGTATTTGTATACTACTTTGTAGTTTATAGAACACTTACATGTATTTCTCATTTCAGCATTTATTTTTGCTGTTAAATTTTATTTTTGCTATTTTATTTTTGCTATTAGAGATGATTTGAGTGGATGCAGGATTTTTGCTAAATCAAGCTTGTTAGAACGAATGTGAGAGCCCTGCTGAACATTATCTCTTTCTAGAAATAGATGTGAGCTACAGCTACATTTGATACAAGATGCTCAGAGAATTTTTGTAAAAGCATATTCATTCTTTTATAATATAGAAGATACATTTTCTCTGTTGAATATTGACATTATATATGTTCAGAAGAAAAATACTGATTAAAACTTACACATATTTATATATAACTTGTTTCCTGCTGCATGCAAAACTGCTATTCTGTAATCTATTTTTCAGATTCTTAGAGCCATGTTAATTACATGGATTTTAGAGAATAGTGAATGGTTCAAGTAATTTAACTTATGTTATTTTGTGGAACTTATTGTTCTTCTAAAATGTTAGTCACCACTTTCCCCCACATCCCTAAAGAAGGGAAAAGGGAGGATTTTATAAATACCTTTTTCCATTTCATATGTCTACACTCATGTTTAAAATTAAGATTTTTCTTTCTTTTGCCTATTGTGAATAAATATGTTTAAAACCTGAAGAGTTTTCTCTCCCAAAATAGCCCCTATTGCTAAATGAGTATTTTTCTGCAACTAAACTTTGCCATTTAATCTTCTAACACTTTATAAGTTCTAATGAAAAAATATTTATTTACCTGAAGATGTAGATAGTGACAACAGGATCTTAAAATATGTAAAATCTCAACTGATTAATGGATCCCTTGCCGTGGGAGATTATTGTATGAAGTATAAAAAAGAGATATATTCATATTTTGATAAAGAGCATCTTTCTTTTTTATAAGTTTGCACGTTTATGAGAACTTGAGCTAATATGTAAATTATTTATGCATATGATTTCAAATACATTGTTAGCTTTAGTTTCAATAAGAATAATTTTGCTTTTCTTAAATTTTTAAAAAATATTATTTGTGTTTAATACATTTCCTGATAGAAGCCCACCAAGTAATTTTTCCAGGCAGAATAGAACCACAAAAAGAAGTCTAGAGAATTTGCCACTGATTGGCTTTATTTGCTTATTTAGCAGGTAATTTGTTTTGTAAATGCTTCTTAAAGATTATAAATATGTCATATGTGAGCAACATTCTTTTGCATTCACATATATTTCTTCACTGGAATCAGTCTTGATATCTTGCAGTGTAAAAGTAGTTCTAAGAATTGTTTAATAAAGAAAAGTACATTTAAACTGGTGTTGTGTTATAAAATATTCACTAATGTTATGTCAACTCTTTGTTCTTAGAATTCACTCGTGTCAATATGGGTGTTCATAAAGCATTGCAAATATTAAGGAACAAAGTGGACTTGCAGCATTTCTGTGGATATGTCACCATGTTGAATGCTTCTAGCCAGCCTGTAAATAGAAAACTCAGTGATGCTTCTGATGAGAGAGGTTAGCCAATAGTTCTTTGAATTAAGATAATTGTTTTTGAGTTTAACACAACCTTAATATATAAAAAGCAGCAGACCTTTGTGGGGATGTTGAATATTTAACATTTAATGTTCTTTCACTGAAGGATGAGAAAATATTCTGTAACATCATTTGGACAAATATCAGTTGTTCAATGGAGAAAATAGGGTTGGAATACAGGATGGATTTTGGGCTTTTAGCCCTTTACCGTCACATCTGTGTTTATAGGCTTTGAGTTAAGTTAGTTTTACAGGGTGATGATTTCAAAACTCAAGACTTTTTGTAAAAATGTTTACAAAATACACTTAACAGTTTTTCCCTTCCAACTTTTCTTTTTCTGTCAAAGGCACCATTGTCTTAGTTACCCCGGCCTAAAATCTTTGTCTCATGCTTTTCTTTTTTCTGCTATGTCCATTTAGTTTCCAAGTTCTGTGAATTAGACTTTAGAATGTCTCTCATTTATTTCTTCCCCTCTTTCTTTTTTTTTTTAATTCTCTATAACTGCTATTCTAGTCTGGGTCTGGATACCTTAGTCATGTATTATTGCATTCATTCCCTGCTTAGCCTTCCTGGCCTCCTCTTCTTATCTCTGCAGTCTGTCCTGCATATTGACAACAGCTAATTTTCATTAGATACCACTTTCTTTTCCATTTGAAAGTCCATTTTCAAATCACTTTCTCATGCTGATTGTTTCTGCTCTGGCATAAATATTGGCTTATATGTGGCTTTGGTTGCCATGGTGCTGGTTCTTGTTCATTGACCCTAGGAGACCTTTCAGTTCAAATGTCTGCCAGTAATTAACAGTATTCCATGAGCCTCTTAGTTTGAAATCCTGAGAAAATGTGGTTGATTTCTAGCCATCCAGTGGATTAGATTGGCTCCCTTTGTGACAGATATCTACTCCTGGATCATTTATCTTTGGCCAGAGGAGGAGGGTAGCTTTCAATAGTTGACTGCTAAATATTGCAGGGGCATTTTCTAGAGAAGAGGGCTGTGACTTAGGCAGTCATTTCAAAGCATGCCTACTAGAGCTGACATTTTTTATGTCATTCATTCCACAAACATTTATGGAATACCTGTTGAAGTGCTGGAGATATTTAAATTAATTAGACCAGATTTCATTCCAAAGACTAAAATCCTAAAAGAGAGACAAACAATTGAATCAGCCTACAGTGTAGTGTTAATGACAGTAATAGGGATCTCCTTAAACTGCAAACACAGCTCAAGAGAGGTAATATCTCAGCCCAGTTGAGTAACCAGAGAAGGCCTCTTAGAGAAGGTTAAGTTTGAACTGAGTTTTGAAAAATGAAAAGTTAGCTAGACAAAAGATGATGATGAATTTTTTGGAGAGTGCCAGCCTTTCAGGCAGAGGGAATTAGGAAACAGTAACTCATCATGGCCAAAAGAAAGAATTTGTTGTATAGCAGTAGAAGATTAGAGTAGAGAGTTAGGTAAGGTCTAAGAGATCTTAGAGGATTTTATATGCTGAAAGACATGAGGAGTCAAAAAAGAATTCTGAAGAGGATTAATGTAATCAGACTGAATATTTCCACAGGGATATAAACAACTTTAATAATGATCTAAGTGAAAGTCTAAATTTGTGTCCTGCTTTCTGAATTTGATTTCCTGAGGCTAGAGTTGCTCAGCCTCAGCACTGTTTGCATTTTGAGCTGGATAATTCTTTGTCATGGAGGATTGTGCTGGATGTTGGCATCCGTAGACATGAATAGCATGTCCCTTGGGGGTGAAAATTGCATCCCTGGTTTACCACTTTAGGCCAAAGATTATTCTTTTTTCCCCCCATAATCATTGCTATTGTCCAAAGTCCTCTTTATGGTAAGACTGATTTATTGACAACTTCTGCTAATTCCTAAAATCCTAATATTTTATATTCCCTTTAATTATAAGGAGAACCTGATTTAGCTTCTGGCTCAGATGTAAATGGAAGTACAGAATCATTTGAAATGGTCATTGAGGAAGCAACTATAGATTCAGCAACAAAGCAAATCTCTGGTAAGGTGTTAAAACATTTTTGCGATTTTATTAGAGTAATTTCTGGAGTTTAAAGTCAGGTCATTTGTATGTCATTTTCTATTATTATCCATAATGGACTTTTTAATAAGAGTTTTCTAGGAAACATTTTTATATACTTAAAATAACAGTTCAAGTAGTATAAAATTATGACTTGAAAATAATAAATTTCATTATTCCTGTGTTAAATATTTTGATCCATTCTTTCATCTTGCACATGTCTCGCAGTATTGTTTTTGGGGCACATGATTACCTTGAACATTTGATGAAACCTGTGTACCTTCTCCCCAGACACAAGTGCATCCAGAGATTAACTGACCCCTTTTGAGTACCCCTCCTCTGCCAAGCCCATTGCTGGATATCCCTGGGGCAGGAGGAATCTATGAACTTCAGGTCAAGAAACCCTTGTCGGTCATATGGTGTACATAAATATATATGATTTTAAAAAAAGTTTATGTGTCCTTTTTTAGGTGCCACAACAGAAGCAGATTGGGTTCCTCTCGAGCTGTGTTTTGGAATTCCACTGTTTAGTTCTGAATTAAACCAGAAAGTTTGTAGGAAAATTGCTACACATGGCCTTTGCAGAAAAGAGAGGTGAGATTTATATTCATTATAATCTTTTCATCTACTTGACTTTTAGGCTGTCAGTGAATAGTTACTATATCTTGCTTTCTTTTATTCCACACATGAATGTAGTAATTGCCCTGTATTTATTTGTTCAGATTGCTAGTTTAAGGGTTTTGCTATATTTTTCAAAATTAAATTTCACTAGATCAGAAATCAGTCCCAAACATTTTGGTCACGTAGTTTCGTTAATGATATTTACTTAGTTACCCAGGTTTTGGTGAGGTTGTGGTGAAATGGACATGCTTATATGGAATATGAATGAACCTAGTTTTTAAAATAAATATAAACATATATATGTATATCTGTAGAAAATTTCTCTTGTATACTTTTCTTGCTCTTAACATACCCTCAAGTTGTGTTATGTTAATAGTGATTGTCTCTTGTGGTGGAATTATAGCAACTTTCCAAGATTTTCTTCACTTTCTACATTTTCTAAAATGGGAAATGATGCATAGGTTCAGAGATGACACATAGGTTTTATCTCATGCCAGCTCTGGTCCGTTGGGAATGGCTGCTAAGAGGCAATGTTGTAAAATTCTGAGACGAAAGCTGGATTAGTAGGAAAGAATATCATTAAATCTAATTGTCACAATGAGTGACTTGGAAGGGTAATATCTACAGATCTCCTTGACTTCTTTTTTTTTTTCTCCTCTATCCCAAGTTCTCAACCAACTCCTTGACTTCTTGATTGAGGAAAACAAAGTTGGATGACAATTCATTTGACTGGCTTAATGTAGCTTATATCAGAAAATTGAAAGTACTCAATTAGCAATTTTAACATCTATCCTCTGAAAATAAAATAACTAACATACATGAATAAAAAGTAGAAATACTATGAAACTTTAAAAATTGCCACCAAAATTTTTACCAATTTATGTATTTGAGAAAATATTTCTTTTAGGTGGACTGATGTATGTTAAACCTGTCAGATTTTCTATCAGGTTGTCTTTTAAAGTTATTTTGGCTATTTGAAGTGTGTCATAGTTGTCATTCCTCAAAGTGCCTAAATCTTCATTTTAAAAGTTTTCTTTCATTTAACATTTAAATTTACTAATAGTTGAAATGTTTGTTTTTAAACAGTAACTTCAATTTTGATTATATTAATACATTTTATTTCATAATGTATGTAATATATGTAATTTCATGATTTATGCATTATTACTCCCTATTATTAGAATGATCAAACATTTTATTGAAGAAAAGCATTGAAATTGGTTTTTAAATTTTTTAATGTGATTAATCAGGATGTAAATACATATGTAAATGCATTTAAATTGCTAAAATTAAACTCTTGTGAGATATTCTTACCATTATGTTTATTTTAAACTTTTTCTCTCCCTTTTTGTTTTTAGCCTTCAAAACCTCTTACATTCCAGTAGAAAACTTTCTCTACAAGTCCTTAACTTTGTTCACTCATTCCAGGTAACAGAAAACAAAAAGTCCAAATGGTACTTGTGTAGACCTTTGTAGTATGCAAGACACTTCCATGTTTATTTTTCAGTCTCCACAGCAACAAGATATGAAATAAGCGTTAATTTCATTTTATAAATGAAGACTCTCAGGTTCAAGAAGTTAATTTACTTGCACATCTGATTGTCTAGGTCTTCAGTGATCAAAGCTTGATCTCTTTGTTTTGTGTCAGTGCTTTATTCAACAGAAATGTGTTAAGCATCTGTTATGGGCTATGCACCCATGCTGGGTGCTGGTTCTTGGTTGTGGTGTATTCCATTAATGATTGCAGTATTACCCACCACCAGGTGGGGATTGTCTGCTGTGGCAGTGAAGGCCAGTGCTGTAGACCTTTTGTCTTCCCCAAAAGGAAAGAAAGGATATTCTAGACTTGATTTATATATAAACTTTTAGAATGGAATATTTCCATTCAGAATATCTGGTCTAACATGAAATCAATATTTTGGAGTTTTATTGCATTCATTCATTTAATAAAACTTGAGTCTACTCTATGCCAGACCCTTTGCTGGGTGCTAGGGAAATAGTAATGTGTAAGACACTTAGGGAGCTTATAGTGTGATATGAGAAAATAGTCAAATAAACATCAAAATACATAAGTAATTATAGATTTTAGTAAGTAGTTTAAAGGAGCCAAACCTGCATTCCATTATGATGGAATCTGCAGGTAGACCTAATTAAAATGGTGGGAGATAATATGTTAAGCCAAAACCTAGGTGATAGAAAAAAGTATTTCAGGCAGAGCTTAGTAGGTACATAGGTCCTGTGTCAGGGAAGTGCTCAGTGTACAAGGAAACAATACAAGGCCAGTGTGGCAGAAGCCTCATGAAAGACGGGTAGTGGCAAGAGGTGAGATTGAAGAGGAGGTCAGGGCCATGGTGTGGAGGGTCTTCTGCCGTTACGTTCAGGATTTTGCATGATATGCTGAGTGCAAAGAGAAATGATTAAAGGCTTTTAAACAGAAGAGAGACATTTCTGACTGACTGTTTTAAAATATTAATTACTCTTTGGAGAATAGTTCAGAAAGGGACAAGGGTAGAAATTAAGTTCAATTCAGCGGCTATTCTAATAGCTTAAGCAAGAGATGCTGGTAGTTGAGTACCCTTTTTCATGAAAACACCAAATTTTGCATGGATCTTCATTAAAGTTTTGTTTATTACACATATATACTTGTATAAATAAACTGTATAAATCAAAAATAGAAATTTTATAAGGATTCAATAGATAGAGAAATTCTAAAATTCTTTCAATACTGTATCCTACTTTGGAATGAGTGCCCCATTTTGGAGATCACTGGCCTTGGCTATGGTGAGTGAATAAAGTAAACTAATTTGGGATATGTTTTGGAGATAGACTGATAAAACTTGATGGTGAATTAAATGTGAGGAAAAGATTAGAGGTGTAGAAGGAGGGAGGGATCAAGAGTGATTCTTACATTTCTTGATTAACCCAACGTGTAGAGTAGAGAAGCCTGGGGCGGAAGAGGTGGGGGAAATTTTGGGAGTTCACTGGTAGACGTGCCAAGTTTAGAATGCAAAGGGAAACATCTGAGAGGAGATGCCAGATAGATGGATGTTTGAGACTGGAGTTCTGGGGAGAGGTCTGTGCTGAATATATGAATCTGAGAAGCCTGGAGTGGATAGATTGTTCAGGTGCTTAGTGTTACGTTAGTTTTTTTAGCAATTTTCTGCCCTTAAGTAAAACTTTAAGGTAGATTCAGTCTTCTAAGAATTAACTCTTTCTTATCCCGTAGTTTCATAGCCCATTGTTTCTGTTTATTTCAAAGCACTTACTACAGTCTGACTTGAATTATTCACTTTTGCATATATTGATTATTGAGGCTTATCAGGTCATTGATTTTTGAGGGGGCTCCCTGAGGTAGTTCTTTACATCTCCTTTAGTGCTTCGCATTCCATAAACATTTCTTAGGTAATCAAGGTCTGTATTTGTCATTAGTTATATTAAGTGGTTTGGTAAAGTATTGAATATAGATTATGTTTCTTGATGTTTCAGGAAGGTGCTTCAACACTGGATATTCATGCAGAGCCCAGTTTTTCGAGTTTGCTTTCACAGTCATCTTATGCTGATATGGGAGTTCCACTTCCTGCAAAAAACTTAATATTTAAAGATGGCATCTTATCAGAATGGAGTGGACAGTCACCTTCCTCACTTCTTATTGCTAATCTCCATTTGCAATAATTTGGTTTCACCATTTGTTGCTCACACTTTCTGCCTTTTTTCTTTCTGAACGTTAGCTTTATGGTGTCAGCCACTAAAAAGCACCCTGCTGCTGCAGTGCAATTCTTGCTTAACTGATAGTAAAAGTTTGGGGAACGTGTTCATGTTTTCTGAAGTTTTGCTCGTTATTGCATATCTTATTGCAACAAAGTGCTTTTTAGCAGCCAGCACTGTATTTTTTACCTTGAGACAATCTGCGTTTCTTTTATAAAACTAAGGATGTACTTTATAGGCTTTACGATGACTGTTATGTTTATAAGCAGTCACTACGAATATTGCAGTGGTAATTTTTTATATGTTAGTTTATCAAACATAAAGTCTTGTTTAGTTTTATATTTTGTTACCTATACTTTAGGGGATCAAGGGAAGAGATAGAACTCTTCCTCTGAAAAGGCTTCTTGGTACTTAAAGTAGTAAAACTATAAAACAATAAACATCCAATACTGAGAGATGATATGATGGGGCATTAAGAATTCCTGTGGACGTCTGTAAATTATGTATATCAGTTGAACGTTGTTGAAGGTATGTAAATCAGCATAGTTATGTATAATTTAACCTTGATAAGGTCTTAGACTATGACTGTTCAGTGACATCTCATAAGAAGCTTTGGAAAACATTCTATTTTTAAACACTGTTTATATGTGGACTTCCGTTGTCACTCATTTGGGGCTTTATATTTTCATAGAATCTTTATGGAAAAAAAATAGAATTTATTTTCCACTCTGGTAGCTATAGCTGCTGCACGTTTTAACCCTGATTTATTTTTGGTTCTTAGCTTTGATGTTCTCAAACCAAGGATTGTGATTTTAGATTAGAATTACAATTAGAAGCATTAAGGCTGTGTCTTCAGATCAAAACACTTCAGTGATAAACCTACTTTGAAGACATAGTCTGAAGCAATCTGAATCTTAAATTTATGTGAATAGTTTTTTAAGAAATGATAAAGAAAAATTGACTAATTTCAAAGTGTTTCTTGAGTCATTGATTCTTTTAGTATCACAAATGTTAATTAGAATAATTGGAATCACTTTTTAGACTTTTCAAGTTACCTTGCTTGGGAAGTTTGTGCAGTGTTATAGTTTAGCTTCTCCTATAGGGTAATGGTTTGCTAGTTTAAAACTGTAACCAAACTAACTGGTTAGACAAGATATATCTGAAACACTTAAAGAATTAGAAAATTTGGGAATGTTATTATATAACCTAAACATTTTTGCTGATAATTTTTGTTATTTATAGAACTGATATTTGTGTATTTAACGTACTTCTGGAAATATATGCCTTTCTTAAAACTCTTATCATAACCATGTATTCAATACCATGGCCTATCTATAGAATTGAATATTTTGGACCAGGTTATCTGTGGCACAATCAGTGCTGTGTTTGGGGTAAATGCAGTAGCATCTAGTTTTCTACTTTGTCCTATAGAAGGTAGAAACCATGTGTATGTTATGTTTGTCCAGAAAAGGAAAATACATACTAATATTAAAATAATTTCTTATGACTGTGAATCATTTATTTTTCCAATAATTGATATTGTACATTCCTGGCACTATTAAGTATGTATGTATGTAACTTTTACGGTTTTTCAACTGAAAGTTGTAAGTATTTTATTTGATCAGGGCTCTTTAATCTCATTTTAATTTGCTTTGTCTGAATTAAATATAGTTATTTTATTTATTCCTGTATTAACAATATAAAGAAATCAACTGTAATAACATGTACACTAATAAAAAATTGAACATTTGTAGTTGCTGGCCATGAACCAGTTGGTGAGTTTAAAGCTTACAATATGGGAGTGATTTGCTGCTATATTTCCTTTGAGAAATAATGGAAGAAGAAAAGAACCTAATAATGATCATGAATTTTAGGGAAAGTACTGAAAAAACGTGGGGTCAACTCTAGTTTCTTGTGTTGAGTGAGGAAAGAGTAATCATCTTATTCCCAGCTGAAGACCTCTGATACTCTTAAAGAGGGAGAATCTGCATTCGTAGAGCTCTTAGCAAAATGTGAAATGTTGATGTTTGTGCTTTACTTTATACAAGAATTTGCCTTTGTTTTATTCATACATTAAAACATGTAATCCCTTAAATCTTACAAGTGTTGATCCAATTCAACAAGAAGGTAAATTTAAAATGTAGACTTCATTATTTGCCAAAGAAGATTCATGAAAAATTTGTATCCAATTATTTTGCAAATGTTTCAAGAAATTTCATTTGGCTAAAAAGGACACAGAATTTAGCATGTTACAATTTCACCTCTCAAATGCATCTAAAGCAATGCAACTTCATATCATTTTAAAAAATACAATCTTCTGATCCCCTTTCTTTCTTTTTTTAATATGTAACTAGATGATTTTCTATTTGTCTTTTGGGGGAGTATTGGTTTCTTTTACTTGATATTTTCGATTTTCTCTGTAATTCATGTTTCTTTTTTGTGTTCAATGTTTCAAATACAATTTGTATTTAAAAATCTTAAAATACCAAAACTGTAACTGAATACAGTGGGTTGTTTCTGTTAGGATGTTAGTATTATACAATGAAATGTATGAAGTGTTGTCAATTTGATTATTGACACATATAACATGTTTACAAATAAACTGTGGTGTTGATCAAATTACTATGAAAATGTGTTTGATCTCTTGAAAGTTCCTTTATTAATTTTAAATACAACCATGCTTTCAATGCTGTGGCTTGCCCGTACTTTAATATATATAGATATATATATATGTATATTATTTTGTAGTAATTTCAAATTTACAGAAAAGTAGCAAAGATAGTCCAGAGATGTTTCCTATACCCTTCACTGGGCTTCCCCTAATGTAAACTATTGGCACATCTGTTAAAACTCAGAAATTGTTATAACGTTGACACCATACTATTTTCTAATCTACAGACTTGATTTGACTTTCACTAGTTCTCCCACTAATGTCCTTCTGTTTCAGGATCCGGTCCAGGATATCACATTGCGTTTATTTAGTCAACAGTGCCTCCGAGTCTCCTCCAGTATGTGACAGTTTCCCAGCCTTTCATGACCTTAACACCGTAAAGAGTACTCCTAGTCAGTTATTGTGTAGGATGTCTTTCGACATGGGTTTATCTGATGTTTTCTCGTGATTTGATTGAAGCTATGCTTATGAGAAAGGATGTGACAGAGGCGATGTGTCCTTCTCATTAGTGTATCATATCATGGAGTACATGATGTCATTATGTATCACTGGTGATGTTCCTTCATTGGTTCAGATGGTATCTGCTTGGTTTTCCCACTGTAAGATACTATTTTCCCCTTTTTTATATTCTATTTTTTAGCAGACAGTCACTAAGTCAAGCCCTGACTACTGGTCAGTTAGGGGAGGGAAATTTAGCTTCATTTCCTGGAGGGAGGGTTATCTATTGTATTATTTAGAATTCTTTTTTAAAGAAAATGCTTTTTCCCATTGGTATATTTATTTGGTCATTTATATTAATATGGGTTCGTGGCTACTTGTTTTATCCTTTGGATTAAAAGCCAATGCTGTTACTTATTTTGTTGTGTAAATTGTTTTAGCTTTGATCATTGGAAACTCTTTGAGGTTGGCTTCTAAATCCTTTTGATGTGTCTTTTTTTTTTTTTTTAAAGACCATATTCTTACTTTCTGACACTACAAGTATTATCTGGACTCCAGCGCTAGAGTCAACCATTTCTCCAAGGAATCTTGGTTCTTTTTATTGGAGAGTGGTATTTAGAAACCAAGATCTGGATGTTGGGTGTACTTACTGCTGTTGACGTGTCATTGCTTCTGGGCCTTCTCAGTTAACTGAGCTAGGGGATACACATATGTATACTAGCCAGTACATAGGTACACATCTCTCTATATGTAGATCTACCTGTCTGTGCATATTAAGTTAAACAGAATATACTGACAATACAATACATCCTCATTTAATGTTGTCAGTACATTCTTGGAAGCTCTGACTTTTAGTGAAATGATATGTAGTGAAACCAGTTCTTTTTCTCATCAGCATTATGATGAAATGACATTGAAGGAAACAATGTTATTTGAAGACCTCCTGTATGAGGACCTGTGGACATTGGTAAGTCAGGACTCACTGTAATCCAGTACCACAGGGTTCATTCTAGCCTTAACTCCTTGCTTATCTTTAACTTCATTCTATGACAGTGGAAAACTTGGCTCCTTTTAGCCACAACTTATTTGTTTAACCCTAGTATACTTATAAAGAAGTTTCAGAATAGATAATTTATAGCTGTGTGAGAAACAAATTGACCAACTATAGTGTTTAAGGCCTTTTTTTCTTAAGCCTTACAGTATCCAGTAAAAACCCTATTTTTCAAAGTAACTTAGTTTGGCTCCTTTTATTCCTCATTGAGGTTATGTCACACATTTATGAAACAGATTCCTTTGTCACACTCTGCATTACATCTGGGATTCTCTGACATCCTAGTTGATTTTATTTATTCATATAGTAAAACTCACTCTATGTAGGCTTTGACGTCTACATAGAGTCATATGTCTGTCACCCCACTATGATACAGAATAATTTCATCACCCTGAAAATTCCCCTTTGTACTCAACTGCTCCCACTGCCAAACCCCTGGCAACCGCTTACCTGTTTTCTATTCCTATAATGTTGCCTTTTCCAGAATGTCATAGACATGATGGAATCATACCATTTGTAGCCTTTTGGGTCTGGCCTCTCTTGCCCAGTAAAATGTATTTTAAATTCCTCCATGTTATGTGAATCAATAATTCTTTCTATTGCTGAATACTCCATTGTATGAATGTGTCAAGGTTTGTTAGTCATTTAATGTTAATGTACAGGTTTTTAATGTAAACATAATTTATTTTGCTTTGATAAATACCTAGGAGTAGGATTACTTAGTCATTTAGTAAATGTGTATTTAACTTTATAAAAAACTGCCAAACTGTCTTCCAAAGTGACTCATTTCGCATTCCACCAGCAATAAATGAAAGTTCCTGTGGCAGTGGTGTCTCATTGTTACCATTTAACCATTGTGTGGTTAAAATGTTCATATCCGTAATGAAAAATGATGTTGATAATCTTTTCTTATACTTATTTGCCATCCATATATCTTTTTTGGTGAGTTGTCTATTCAGATTATTAGCCTATATTTTAAAAATTGGGTTGTCTTTGAGGTTTAAGAGTTCCGTATATATTCTGAATACAAGTCCGTTATTAAATAAGTGTTTTGCAAATATTTTCTCCCAGTCTGGATTGTCTTTTCATTCTTTTAATAGTGTCTTTTTTAAAAACAAATATTTTTAGTTTTGATAAAGTCCATTTTATTCTTTTTTTTTTAATAGATTGGGCTTTTGATGTTGTTATCTAAAAACTCATCACCAAACCCAAGGTCATCCAGATTTTTTTCTCTGTTTTCTACTAAGTCTTACAGTTTTATGTTTTACATTTAGATCTTTGGCCCATTTTGAACTAATTTTTGTATATGGTGTGAAGTGTGTGTGAAGATTTATGTTTGCTTATCCAGTTGATACAGCACCATTTCTTGAAAAGACTCTCTTCATTGAATCGCTTTTACATATTTATCAAAGATAAGTTGACAGATTTATTGAGACTAAGTAGATTATGGTTGCCTGGCGTGGGAAAAGAGGAGAAAGAACCTTTTTGGAGTTATTGAAATGTTCTAAAATTGGATTGTGGTGATAGTTTTACAATTCTGAATGTACAAAGAATCACTGCCTTGTACACTCTAGTGAATTTTATCGTAGGTAAATTATACTTAAAGCTATTTTTAAAAATCAGTTGACACTTTTTGTGGGTCTATTTCTGCAGTCTCTGTTCTGTTCCGTTGATAAATATGTGTATCCTTTCCTCAGCACCACACTGAAATTGAGTAGTGTTAGTCCTCCAGCTTTGATCTTTTTCAGAATTGATTTTTGGCTCTTTTGTTTCCTTTGCCTCTTATAAATTTTACAATCAACTTGTTAATATCCACACAAAAGCTTGCAGGGTTTTAAATCAAACTGTATAGAATCTATAGATGAAATGGGAAAATTGACATCTTAACAAAGATCTCCATTTATTTTTCTAATTTCTGTTGTTGCTGTTTTGTAAGTTTTAGTGTGCATATCCTACATATATTTTGTTAGATTTCTACTTGAATATTTTTTTGTGCTATGGGAATTTTTTTATAATTTCAAATGGAAATTGTTCATTGCTGGTATATAGGAATATGATTAACTTTTGCATATTTCAGTCTTGCTAAACTCATTTATTAGTGAGCTTTTTTGTAGATTCTTAGAGATTTTCTACAGAGATCATGTCATTTGTGAATAAAGACATTTTTCCTTCCCAATCTGTATGCGTTTTACTTCCTTTTCTTGCCCTATTTTACTGGCTGTGATAACCAGTACAATACTGAATAGGAGTTGTGGGAGCAGACATCCGCCAGTAAGTATGATGTTAGCTACAGATCTTTTAATAGATACACTTTAGGTTATGGAAGTCCTCTTCTGTTTCAAGTTTGCTAACTTTTTATCAGGAATGGATGTGGATTTTGTCAAATGCATTCACTGTATCCAATGAGATGATCGTTTTTTTTATTTAGACTATTAATATGGTGAGTTACATTGATTAATTTTCAAATGTTGAAAATTCTATGAATAATAAATGCCCATAAATTCAATAGTTTAGATGAAAGGGACCCAGTTCCCCAAAAGGCACAAACTACCAAGACTCACTCAAGAAGAAATAGCTCATGTGAATAAATCTATTAAAGAAATTGAATTTGTGGTTCAAAACCTTCCAAAAAAGAAAAAACCAGATGGTTTCACCAGCCAATTCTAACAATATTTAAGAAAGAAATAATACCTATACTTCATAATCTCTTCCAGAAAACAGAAAGGAAACACTTCCTAACTCATTTTATAAAGCCAGAACTGTGTTAATACCAAAACCAGACAAAGGCATTACAATATCTCTCAGAAAAACTGACATAAAAATCCTCGATATTACCAAATCAAATCCAGCAATTTATAAAGGACAAAAAAGCATTATTTGGGCTATATAGTAATACCAATCAGGGCTCCAAATGGAAGCAGATGGTACATTCATATTAGGAAAATTCAAAGGAGAGTTAATTTACAAAGGAATTAACTGCAGATGGGAATGAGTTACAGAACAAAGATACAAAAAAGAAGCTCAACAACATCAAAAGACAGATGAGATTAATCAATAAAAAGGAACCGAAATGGCATTAGGAATTAAAAAGACGTAATTATAGATCCAGAAGTTTAATTTAGAGATAATAAGAAAATATGCCAATATATTTAAAAGCAAAGACAAAATTGACAAAGTATAACTTACTAAATTCTAATTCAGTAGCAAACAGCCTGAGTAGTTCTATAACTCAAAGTTAAATCAGTAATTTAAAATCTCACAAAGAAAACACCAGTTCTAGATTTTTAGGCATATTTCATCAAACTCTTAAAGAATAGATAATTTATGCAAACTCTCCCAGAAAATAGAAAAAGAGGGAATACTCTCAATGCTTCTATGTAACTATTTTAATCTTGAGGCCAAAATCAAAACAAGATAGTACAAGAAAGGCCAATAATGGGCCATCACACCTGTGAATATACTTGCAAAAATCCTAAGCAAAATATTAGCAAACTGCACCCTGTGACGTGTACATAGGATAATATAGCAAGTTGAGTTTGTCCCAGGAATGCAAGGCTGATTTAGCAAATCTCTTAATGCAAGTCATCTCATTAACTTTAAAGAGGAAGAAAATATCATCTATATAAATGCAGAAAGTGCATTTGATAAACTGCAATATTCAGTTAAAGAAAAGAAAAAGAGCAAAAATGCAAAGTAGGAATAGGAAGGAACTTTTAAAACTATCCTAAGGAGTTATCTACCAAAAACATACAGCAAATATTCTTAATGGTGAAATGTTAGGAACATTCCCTTTCAATTCAGCAACTAGATAAGGATACCTACAATTCCTACTTTTACTAAATCTTATGTATTTGCGAAGTTCTAGCAAGTGAAATAAGAGAAAAGAAAGGTTTGGAGAGAATGAAAGAAATGGTTATTATCCATGGGTAATATAACTTTATATAGAAAACAAATTAGGCTATTAATTATGAAAAATAGTAAAAGTAACATAGCTATAAGATCAATAGATAAAAATCAGTTACATCTCTATTCACCAGGAACAAAGCATTCAATATTTTAAAACATTATATGCCAAAAACAAGTTCTTAGCAATGAGGTGTTTATGCAACACCTCTATGGAGAGCTTTATCTATTAGGGTCCATTTAGAAAAACAGAAGCACACTAGTTATTTTAACAGAGATAATTAAATAGAGGATATTGGTTGGAGGGCCCAAAAAGGAAAACCGAGATAACACAGAGTGAATAACTGCAGGAAGTCAGTGAATGAAGGAAAGGGTTTGGGATTACCAGAACCTAGAAGTGTGGAAGGAGGAGCCCTCTAGAGTTGGGAAGCTAACCTCTAAGGAGATGGCACCACTGAGCTGATGCTGATACCTCAGAAGCTCAGAGGAGCTGTCCTGTGGAACTGGAACTCAGATTCCCTGTGGAGAGGGCCCTGCCTGACCTAGGGAGAAAAGCTTTGCTGAAGGACTAACTGCTTCCCATGGGGCACCAGCAGCCCAGTTTTTTCAGGTAACTGGAGTTACTCAGCCATTCAGTGACCTTTACTTCTTCTTTCAATGACATGAGGAGCCCAAGATAGCAAGGTGGCAGCCTCCACTACTAATTCAGTGTTCTCTGTGGAAACATTGCTGCCCTAGGAGCCTAAAATCTCCAAGTGGAAAACAAAGTGCTACAAGTGGTGTTCTAGGTGTAATGGCAAAGGGAGCCACTCCCATTTCCATGCCTGGGCCCGTGCATCCTGGCTATGAAGAATACAGAGAGACAGCACCATTTGTTGGTCACTGATTCAAAGCATATACTCTCAGATACCTATAAGATAGAATTCCAAATGTATAGATGTAAGACTTTCTTGATGGGAGCTCTTGTAGACTGCTGGTGGGGTCCAAATTGGTTCAACCTCTTTAGCAAACAACTTAGCACAATCTTGTAAAGTTGGACATTTGCATATCCTGAAACCCAGCAATTCAAATCCTAAGAAAGTCTTACAAGGCAAATAGCAACATTGTGTTCTTTATAATAACAAAGAATTAGGAACAACCCAAAAGTCAATAGAAGAATGAGGCCGAGAACAGTGGTGCCTGCCTATAATCACAGCTATTTGGTAGGCTGAAGTGGGAGGATCACTTGAGCCTAGGAGTTCAAGGCCAGCCTGGGCAACATAGCAAGACCCCATCTCTATAAGTAAATAAATAAAAATGAACAAATGAATGTATTACATTTATATATTGATAATTCAGATATTCTTGAGAAGTGAAATAGTTAAGCTATAACTTACTGGCGTTCCTTTTAAATGATAACATCCATCTTGTAGATGGATACAATATTTGCTAGTTTCTAGTGCTCTCAACTGTCAGATCTGCAGGTTTTTTCCTGTGGGTCCAGGCAATGGTACATGTCAGTTACAGTGGTACAGTGGGGCACTTGCAGTGTTCCTGGCTTAAGGAGAGGCTCCAGAGAAGGAGCCTTCAATTTCCTACCCAGGCATTATAATTGCAGCCACCAAGTTCTGGGAGCTGGGGTCTCCACAGTTGGTACTCAAGCTTGCATGTCACTACTCTTTCCAGTTCGGTGCCTCCCTCCTCTTCAGCCTCTCTAGTTCAGTTTTCCCTTAGTATCCTAGCTGTGGGATTTGGGGGGTTCGATGCTCTTTATAATGAACTCTTTTCTGCTAAATTCCTCTTCCTCTGCTCTGCAAAGCCATCTTCCAATTCCAGATATCTGCTTTCCATTTTCATGTACTGTGGTTTGGATTACAAACCTCTTTTAGTTTTATCAAGGATTGTTTCTGTTTCACATTCTCCTTGCAGTTTTAGTGGGTGGTTGCCAAGAGAAGAGTGCAAAGTTCTTTAACATTTTCAAATCGGAAGTCCTCTCAGCCTCCTTTATTTCTTTTTACTATGGAACATATGCAAAAGTAGGGAGAATAGTATAATGAAGCCTCATGTACCCACTACCCAGCTTCCAGGTGATCAGTGCTTAGCCCTTTGTTTCATATACACAAAACAGACTGCTTATATATGATACCTGCACACACACACAGCCTACTCCCCCCACCACCGGATTATTTGAGGGCAAACCTTGGATAACACATAATTTATTGCACAAATAATTTAGAATCATTCTTAACTCTGAATTTCCGGAAGCAGCAACACTGCACCATTATTACTGACATGGAACGTTGGATTTAGCAGCTGATGAAATTAGGCAAAAGAACAAAATAAGAAGTAGTCACATATAGGAAAATAGGGAAAAATTATAATGATTAACTGAAACATTAGAAACAAAAAGACATCAGTAGGTGGCTTTTTTATCTATAATCAACAACCAGTTACATTGCTGATATGATGCAAGAAGAGAGCTTTGTTAATAGCAAAAATTATATGCAGATATAGTGAAAAAAAGATCTTAATAGCAAGAACAAAAACCTCAAGAAATTGCATTATACAACTATCCTTCCACACATAAATATGAAGTAAATAAAGTGAAATACCTGGTGTCTTAGTCTGTTCAATTCACTATAACAAAGTCCCACAGACTAGGTGGCTTCTAAACAACAAACATTTAAGAGCTCTGGAGGCTGGGAAGTCCAAGATCAAGGCACTGGCAGATTCAGTGTCTGGTGAGGGCCCGTTTCCTGGTTGATAGATGGCTGTTCTCTCCACGTGTCCTCACACGGCAGAAGGGTTGAACAGGCTCCCTCAGGGCTCTTTTATAAGGGCGCTAATCCCATTCATTGGGGCTCTGCCCTCATGACCTAGTCACTTCCCAAAGGCCCCGTCTTTTAATACCACCATGTTGGGGTTAGGATTTCAACATATGAATTTCAGGGGGAGACACAAACATTCAGATCATAGTACCTGGCAGGAAGCTTCTGAGAAATTTGCAAGGTATACTTGAGGAGAACTTAAAGCAGTCCCGAAGGACAGAAAAGGAAACTTCAATATAAGGAAAATTATATAGTGTTCTTGGATAGGCAGCCTCCGTATTGTCAAGTTGTCATTTCTCTCTAAATATATTTTGAATTAAGTGCAATTTTCTACCAGCAGACTATTTTTTTTTTTTTGTATTTTTTTTTCCTCTTTAAACTTGGAAACGTGACAAAAAGATTCTAAAGCTAAGCCTGGAAGAAAAAACAGTGGGAGACTGTAAGAGAAAAAAAATCTAGAAAAACCTATCCTCAGCAGGTATATTCAAACATATTATAAGCCAGAGTAGTTAAACAGTATGGTACTAACTCAGTTGCGGCAGATTATTCAGGAGAATGGGACAGAAAACTCAAAAAATAGAACTAAGTATACAAGAAACCTAACGCACAACACAGGTGGCATTTCAGATTAGTATGCATGAACGTCAGTGGATCTTTCAGTAACTGATTTGGGGATAATTGACAGACATTTGGAAAAAATACAGCTGGAATCCTGCCTAAATTCTTACAACAAAAACATTAGAAGTATCAAGATTTAATTAAATATTTTTAAAACGATACCATAAAAGTGGAAACAGGTAATTTTTTCATATACTTGGCATAGAGAAGACTTTTTAAAGGGTGACACAAACCCCAGAAGATATAAAAGAAAACTGGTAATTATTAGTAAATAAAAAATAAAACATTCTGCCTGCCAGAACTCTGTAAACCGCATTTGAAGAAAATCTACAAATGGGGATAAAATATGCCCTAGATATGACAAGGATGAATTTTCTTACTGCCATGGCTTGGCTTCTCCAGGGAGCAGGTGCTGAGAAGGAGCTGAGAGTGCATGAGGTTAACGGGGGAAAACACCTGGGAAGGAAACGTGGAAGAAGCAGGATGGGCAGGGAAAGCTGCCAGACCACCATGCGGACCTGCCAGACCAGGGAAGAGTCCCACCCTGGGCAGAATGGCTAGGCCTGGGCACTCAGGGCTGCCTGAAGGAAAGCATAGTCCTCCTTCCTTCCTCTCCTCTCAGAGGAAGTCACTGGTCTATGCAGTGAAACTTTGCACAAACACGAAGAGTTGTGATCTCTGGGGAGGGTGTTTGATTCAGTTGGGTGGGCAAAGGATATGGCTCTAATATTTATCATATCTCCTATTCTGGTTACTTTTAAAATAATTAACTATATATATAATTATGAAAATTCATTTGAAACACACCTGTGATGCTTGCTAGGGCTAGTTGCCGACTATTTGCAGTTCTTGGCCTTTCTGGGCCATGGTAGGATTGCATGGTCCAGTCTGGTGTAGTTGGCTGCGGCCAGGTAACTCATCTGGCAATAATTGTGTCAGTTCTTGGCCCAGATCATCAAGTGTGTGATTTTTCTCTTAGTGTATGGGGAAAAGGACAGAGCTAAAATTCAAAGCTTCCTTTAAAATGTTTTGCTGTGGCTGGGCACGGTGGCTCATGCCTGTAATTCCGGCACTTTGGGAGGCCAAGGCAAGAGGGTCATCCCCAGGCCTGGGCAATATAGTGAGACCCTGTCTCTACAAAAAAATTTAACAATTAGCCAGGCATGGTGGCATGGGCTGTAGTTCTAGCTACTCAGGAGGCTGAAGCAGGAGGATCACGTGCGCCCAGGAGTTTGAGGCTGCAGTGAGCTATAATGATGCCACTGCCCTCTGGCCCTGGCAACAGAGCAAGACCCTGTCTCAAAAAGAAAAAAAAGTTTTGTCGTTTTGTATGTTTTGCCAATAAGAAAAAACAACGAATAGTTTTCATTTTTCAAGCAGGCATGTACTTAATTCTTGGCAGAATTGTCAAATAGAAATTTATCTTTATATCATTCTTGCTTTCTGTCCTGTGAGCAACCTCATTTTAAATCCGAAATACCAAAAGGGCACAGTTACCCAATTACACTTTTCTTTTAACTGTATCTCTCAATGTTTTTAGAGCTGGTTTTTAAAAAGTCATTGTCCAACTCCCTGGGCTGTTGGTGTCGAGACCCTGGCAAAGCGCTGATGTTTCTGTTTGCAGCTTGGGGTTGAGTCTGAGCAGCTGTGGGAGCCCTGGTCGCTTTCGTTTTCGCTGCAGGCTTTTCTCTTCCGGTGGGTGGCAGCATTTCACTTTTTAATCCTCATTTCTGTTGCTGACTTCTCAACTTACATGAGAATAGCACAGATTTTCATATCAAAAGAGTGAGCAGAATTCGTTCACATTTCCCACTGTTTCTCCCTAGTCTTGTTAACCTGTTGGTTGAGTTCACTTGGAAACTACTTGGAGAACATCAGGACGTGATTGATGATGAATACACTTCCAGGGGAAAGTGTCTCATCCTGGAAATGTCAGAATGTAGGATAACACAGGAACATTCTCAGGAAGCTCCTTGAACGTATTTAGTTGGCAATGACTGAGGTGGACTATTTTGTTGGCTTACCCAGCATCCACGGCCTCTTCTTCCTACTCCATTTGTTCTAGGAATTCCTCCCCTCCCCAGCCACGTGCCAGAGCATCTGACCCAGCCCAAATGAGCACAGAAGGGTGGGTTTGGGACTAGAGACTATAATCTAATAGTCCATGTGTTGGTGGTAGAGATATATTACTGAGCCTTAAGGGTTAACACTTATTCAATCTTTCCTTTATTCACTTAATAAAAATGTCTCAAATGTGTTAGATTTCTATTGCCATGTAATAAATTACCACACACTTAGTGGCTTAAAACAACACCCATTTATTTAATATTTATTCTCAGGGTTTGGTGCAAATTGCTTTATTTGGGAGGTGACTCCAAGAAGCACAGTTGGGTGGGCGCAGGGAAGAGAGAAGGGGTGAAGGGTGAAGTAGGGAGAGGGTTGTGCTGTGAGCAGTCGGGGCTCAATCCCAAAGGGCACCCTCTGGGAGGCTGTGTGGCCCCACCTGGGCACTGTCCCCAGGGCTGAGGAAGCAGGGCGTTTGTTTCTCCAGTCCATCCCTCCTTGGTCAAGGGTTGCTCCTGTGGGGTCCCCTCCCTGGCACTTTCGTCCTGCCCAGCCAGCAGGCTGAGCATACGCCCCAGGCCAGAGACAGGCAGAGTTACAGGTGCAGGGGGCAGGAAGGCATCAGCCTCCGTGGAAACTGAAGCTGCAGTCTCTGAGGCGGGCTGAGGGGATCGGGACACGGGGCGTATTGCTGGATCTCTGTGCTGTGATTTTCCCGTGGCTGTTGGCCCTTGCATAGAGCCCGCTTGATTGGAAGCTTCATTAGGGGGGTATCTGGGCTATGACTGCAAGTTGGCTCTCTTCTCGGCCCCTAAAGAGGGGTCAGCTGATCCCACACGCCCACCCCAGTGCTGGGGAACTGGCAACTTTCAGCTGCAAGTGATAGAAATCCAGCTCCTCCTGCCCTGCTTCATTCTCTGTGTCTGAGTTGTTCTCTCCTCCCAAAGGCAAAATCTGTTTTTCCCATAAGCTTGTGCAGAAAAATCACGAGGAGGAAAGCAGTTGGCTCAGTTTAGGTCACTGCACAGGTCACCATGGCTGGAGGAATGGGGCTATCTGATGGGCTATCCTGGGTCACGTGGTCCTGTGATTGACAGCCTCACCAGGACCAGTGGAATCACCAAAGGGTAGGCAAAAAATGTATGTTCACTGCGAAGTCAATTTGTATAGTGCTTTAAGGCACACGCAGCACCTTCCTATGGGACCTGTATGATCATGTGATATCTGATGGGGAAACTGAGGCTCGGGACCACTGCGTAGAGGCCATAGGGACCTCATTGCTGAAAGAGGTTTACAAGAGTGAGATCAACCTCGTCAGGAGATTGTGGGGAGCTGTGGAGCAAAACAGGGAGGGCTGTCTGCAGACGTGAGGTTCTGGCTCACCCTGTGACTATTCTGCAGAAGTGGCTCCTCTAGTCCAGCCGGAGGTGTTGGGAGTGCCCGAGCCATCCTGGACCCTGGTCAAGGCAGCGAAGCCTCCTGTAGGAGCTTGGCTCTCCAGAGAAGCGAGGGGACTGCCCCTCTTAAGGACGGACTCCTCTTCCACTCCAGAGTGCTGCCAGGGCCCAGCTGGGGGGTAGCCACCCATTCATGGAGGTAGAGATGGAGGAGGACGCAGTTCCCTCCGCTGGTGCCAAGTCGTCCCCATACAGTCTGTGGATAGAGGTGGGTGTCTGCTTACCTTCCACTCACTTCTACCATGTTGCGTTTCTCCATTCAAGCCTGCCCTTGATGGTAGGTTTAGCTTGATTTCTCCTGGATAAACACAGAGCAATAACAAACAATTGCCACCTTCCAATGAGGTCTTATGACGGGCCAGGCACTGTTCTAATCACTTTACAGACCTTACTTATTAATGGGGGTTGGGTGTGTTTAGGGGAGGTGGAAGGGTCCCACACTGTGCTCTGTCCCTGGGAAGAGTTCTTTGGGAAGGAGCTATTCTGCAAAAGGCAGGAGAAAAATAAGTTACTGGATTCAAAGTGAGAGAGAGAGAGAGAGACAGAGAGAGAGAGATTCATTCTCTATTAAGACAGTTCGCTACAATCTTCTGAATCCCCTTAAAGCCCATTCCAAATAATTGCTGAGGAGCTGAGTAGAAGGAGATTTTGCAACGTTTGTGGGGCATTAAGAAGAGAGCAGGCCATGCTGTGCAGACAGAGTGGTCCAGAAGGAGCCCATGTGTGCAGGAGGCTCTGAAGACGGCAGTCAAACAACTCTTTAAGTGTCGTCCCTCTTGAGGCGCCCCCAGGCGGCCTGGTCACTGCCAGCCAGCACATGGCTCAGCCACACAGACTGTCATAAGAATGGGAGTCGTGTACGGGCCTTTGACCCTGGGCATCTAACTCCCCGTCTTTGAGCCTTAGTTTCCACATCTACAAAGTGGAAACTATTAATCAGCTCACACACGGATGTGAAAGTATAAACCTGTTAAGAATTTTTAGTGTCACTGAAAAAATGAGGCCAATCCCTCATGTCCTCACCCTCCCAGGGCAAGATGCTGACCCTGGAGCAACAGATCTTCCCAAGGCAGCCCAGTACCCATCCCAACTCCCTTCTTTCCTAGTCATCAGTGGGATGTTTTCTATGTCCCTATACCAGTTGGTTTTCTCTTAGTATGTTGGCTTCTCAATATATTGGTCTTTATGTTTTGTGGGATTACAGAATTACAGTTTAGGAATAGAATTGTCTTGAGGGTCCTTGGGGGTGCCTGGGCTGCATCCCTAGAGAGCTGGGTTGCTGCTGGGCTGCCAGGCTTAAGGGGAGTTCTGTTTCTTGGACCTTCTGGCAGAGGCAGGGGTGACTGCAGGTGCTGGAGATGCTGGTAGGACCTCTGGTTAGAGAGGAGATTGGCTCCTGCCCTCAAGGAGTCTAGCGAGGAAATTCTCACTGAATGGAGAGCAGCATCAGTAACAGTAATAGACGGTTTACCAAGCACTGTCTGTGGGCCAAGTTCTTTGCATATATCACCTTAGTTAGGATGTGGGGCATGGTTTGAAATGGCACTAAGTCCAGGGTTCAGGTTGCCCAAATTCTACCTGGGCTCCATCACCTCTCCCCTGTGGGGTCGCTTGACAGCTGTTCTCAACAGGAACAATTGCAAAACGGAAACAAGGTACCATACTATTGTGGGAAACAAGGTACGATGCTATTAGAATCTGTGAAGATCAGTCAGTGCCTCCCTCCCCAACCCAGCACAGGGCTGCATGGCTGTGGCTTAGCAGGGGTTGGGTCTAATTGGGCTCCCTACTTGAAATTTTCCTATAAATCCCAAGATGATGAGGTAAGGAGAGTGATGAAATCACAATATGGCCACATCAACCCTGGGGCAGGCCATGGACAAATTCTCCAACCCCATGAAGGTTGGAAGGGGAACAGTTCCAGACAGAGAAGCGAGTATGGGACCCTTTCACACCCAGCAACCCTGACTGTCAGTAGGAGTGGTTGCTTCCTCATCTTGGAGCAGGACATTAGTTGTGCAATACCTCCACCCTGGAGGGTGGACAGCAAGGTAGGGAGGTGGTGGTGGGGATGGGATAGTTTCTTTCTTCCTCTGATCCCACAACTTTGCACACTGCATGCTAGGGGAGTCCCTATTTTATTGGCTTCCTTTGCAAAGGGATTGCCAGGCACCCACCCACTCAGGGCCTTTGCATGCCCTCTTTTCTCTGCCTCGAACGCTCCCCCCAGCTGATGCCATGCTTGTTTCCTCACAGGTCTTTACTAAATAAAATGTTATGTAGTGGCTTGTGCACCCCCCACCCCAATTCATGTCCATTTGGAACCTCAGAATGTGAGCTTATTTGGAAATACGGTCTTTGCAGATGTGGTTAGTTAAGATGGGGTCCTACTGGAGTAGAGTGCGCCCTAAATCCAGTGACTGTGTCCTTGTAAGGAGAGAAGAGGACTCACAGAGACGCAGGGACGAGGGCCACATATGACAGAGACAGAAAGTGAAATCATACTGCCACAAGCCAAGGATTTATGGCCACACCAGAAGCTAGGACAGAGGCGTGGAACAGACTCCCTCAGAGCTTCCAGAAGGAACCAATGCCGCTGACACCTTGATTTTGGACTTTTGACCTCCTGAACTCTCAGAGAATAAATTTCTGTTGTTTTGAGCCACTCAGTTTGTGGAAACTAAGATCATTATCCCCCGGCCGAAGCCTTCCAAATGCAACTGCTTTGCCACTCTACTCTGCCCTGGCACTTGTCACCACCTAGCATGGCACGCACTTTACTTCTTTGTCTTGTTGACTGTCTGTCTTCCAACTTAGAGTGTAAGCTCGAAGAGGTCAGGGGTTTCTATCTGCTCTGTTCACCAAGGCATCTCCAATTTCCAGAACAGTGCATGGCAAACAGAAGTCACTCAGTCAATATTCGTGAACGGATGAATGAATGATCTCAGTTTCTCATGTATTCCCTTTCCTCGAGGTTGCATGGAGTCACTTGTTCTTTTTATGGGATTATGGAAAGCCAAAGAAATAATCTTAGCTCTCTGTCATTCAAACAGTATTAATTTAAACTACAAGGAGCTTGTTAACCAGGGCTATGATGTGCACCTGCAGAGATTTCCCTCTGCTATACAGCGGCCCTGACAGACTGCCAAGGTTTTACCCCTTCTGCCATCGCTGCCCAGTATTTGATGGTCTAAAGCTCCAAAATGCAGCCAGGAAAGGAAGCCCAGAGACTCATTCTTTGGTGGTGGGTCCTGACTCCTTCAGTCCTTCTTTATTTAAGTTGGTCTTATGGCTTCTGCAGAACTGGATGGTGGTCATTAAAAATGGCCCTGGTCACCTACTCATTGGAGAAGCACATGATACACAATTCCTTTGCCAAATGCTGACAGTCGAGGAAAGGCCAGTCATGTCAGCTATTGTGTGGTTCAGGGAGCAGCAGATGCCTGGGATTAGGTGCTGGCATTGAAACAATAACCGCATCACACACAGGCATGGGGCCGAGACGGACGGCTGACACCAGAGGAGGGAGGTCTGTGCCAGCCACCACTTAGAAAAGGCCAGGTTGTCAGCAGCAGTGATGACGACAGTGTCATCAATAAATGACAGCAACCTACTCTAAAGGACAGCCATGTTCAGTGGGACAGCCATGAAGGCTGCATATGACAGGTGGCTGGGGGACTGCGAGAGAACTCCGGCTGACACAGAGGGCATGTTGGGTGTGCTGGGACCGTTGTCTCGGGACCATCCCTCAAAACTTACAGGCGTGGGGCGTGAGGCCCAGAGAGTGAGTGTGAAGCCCAGCAGAGCAAGGTGGAGAGGAGAGGGCAGAGGGAAGAGAGAGAGACTGCATATCCTGACATAATTTTTGTTTCTGGTTCCTGTCCCTGAGGTCGCTGGACCTGCCCTCCTGGTTCTGTAGCTCTTCTTCAGTTCCCTGCGATACTCCAGCATCCTTCCAATGAAGCCCCATTTTGGCTTTAGAATGGAGTCTCCGTCTCTTGTACCTGAGGGGGCCCTGCTGAATACCCTAGAGGTGTGGAAGGGAAATGGAAGAGAGAGAACAGAGACTCTCCCAGGCCACCAGTGCCCCATCCCTAGCACCACCCTAATTCAGCACACGTTCTTTTGAACCCAGATGTGTTGTCATCAGAATCCTTGATACAGTGCTCCAGACACTGGAACTGGCAATAACTGAAACATATTTGTCATCCCTGATATAAGGACTATCCTTAGATTGTCAAGTTTAAGTATTGCTGTAATCCTATGAAGGTGGCACCCTCATCCCACAAAGGAGAAAACTGATGTCAAATTGGGCCAGTGACATGGCTGGTATGTGCTCAAACAGATCTGTATGAGGCTGTTCCCGCCAGGCCCCAGGAAGTCCTGTGGAGTGTCATGGAGCCAGGGCTTCAAGCTGGGACTTCAGAGCCATCATCAAAGCAGGATCCTATTTCCCTCTCAGTGGAGGTTGTTATTTCAAGGGAAGTAGCTGTAAAATTGCATCTGTCACAGAGTCCCAGTCTGAAGAGGGCTGAGAAAGACAATTTGGGATTAGTCCACAATCAGTTGTACAGTGGGTATATGTATAATAGGAACCCTAGTCACTAAAGCAAACTGTCTGTCTGCAAATATCTTTGTCTGGAGAAGAGACTTATTAAAGAATTCTCAATTCCTTACAGCAACACAGAGAGATACATGTGAGCTGGGTCTATCCCTGGTGTTGTTTATTTCTCATACATCTTTAACTACATTTGGTTACTTTTGTTGTTAAAATTAAGGCATTCTTTTTCTTTCCCCCCAAAATAGAACTATCTTGTAAAGATTTAAATAGGTTTAAATCATGCCAAATAAATGTATTCTGAGCAGCCATTGTTTCTTTTTTAAATTCTAAAGAAAATCCAAACTAATAAATAGTTTCAAAACAAAAATGACCTAAACTGACTTTATATGCTTTGGTGGATTTTGGAGTCATTTTATAAAGACCTATGCAACATCTCCCTGAGAGGTTGATTTTAGAAATTAGGATGTATTAGAACCAGAGTCTGAGTGATAGTCAGATATTTGGGGCAACATATTAATGATCCTTACATCAGTCAAATAAATTTGCAAGTCATTTAGTTAGGTGAATTTGCATGTGGTCCGGAATGGAGGACCCAAATAATAGAATCTTCCTTGTTTTCTATGTCTTTTGTCTCCAAAGGGTTGATGGACAAACAGAAGGATAGAGTGAGAGAGTAAGAGCAGAGAGTAGAGTCCTGGGCAGTGAAGTCAGGCTGCCTGGGTTCAAACTGTGATGGCCAGTGACCCATTTCTCCTCTCCTGGGGCACAGGGACTGTGTTTCCTACCACCCTGAAGTTCTATCCGGCCACATGACTTGCTTTGGCCAATGAGATGTGAGCAGATGGGATGACATCATTTCCAGGTAAAAGTCTCTAAGCCATTGCGCAATTTTGTCACTCCCTTCTCCCTTCACTCCTACGGATGAGGTTGCAACGGCAGAGGTTCTATCAGCCTGAATCCCCGGGAGAGGACGTGATGGAGCAGAGACCCTTGCCAACTTGTGAGGGAGAGGAGGTAGCATGAGTGAGCAACCTTTCCTGTTTTAATCACTGATGCTTGAAAATGTTTGTTACCAATGCATATCCTAGCTTACGCTGACCAACTCACCATGTGACCTTGGGCCAAATACTTAACCTCTCATTCGTCAGTTTCTTTTGGCAAATGGAGGTCCTGACACCTCTAAATGATTTTCAGAATTACATGGGCTAACAGATGAAAAGAGCATGTCTGGCATACAGCAAGTGCTCAATAAATATTAGCTATTACTATTAATATTTTGTGTGTGGTCAGGTAGAAGCCTCCTTTCATATGATCGTGTAGGTGTTTGTGTTTACTCATTAACATCTGTCCTGGGCCTGAGTCATGACTGTAGCTGAAAAGGGTGTGGGGGCGGGGGGAGACCTTTCGCCTCCCACTTTCTTTCTTAAAGTAGCTGTTTGGTGGGGGTGGGTGTGCCAAGGATACAGTAAGGCACAGTCAGTGTCCAGCTTACGAGACCTGGCCACACCACCCAGACAATTCCTACTTTCACCTTCCAGTACTGAGGCCTTCCACATCTGTTGCCATGGAAACTTATTGGGGTTGATTCTGTTTATCCATTTGGATTTTTAATTTCTAAGGAACAGAAACCAAGTCTGGCTAAATTAAGCAGCAAGAAGACTTAGAAAAAAACCAAAAAACCCAAAACATTGCAAAGCTCACTGAGCCCCCAGGAAGGGCAGAGTCAGGCTTGAAGGCCACATGGTTGAGGACCTTATCCTAAATCATGCTGTAGACCCGGCCCGGAGGAAGCCTCACTGTCGGGCACCGACACTTCAGACTGACCCACAAGTGCCATCAGTGCTCTGGTGGAACCACTGAGTGGCTGCTGCCTCTGTCACCTCCCTCACCAAATGGAGTTTGTGTAGTCCCTGCTTTTTCCTGTCACCAGTTTCTATACAGAGGGGACTCTGCCTCAGATAGTGGTGAATTCCCTCCCTTCCTCTCAGTCTCCTTAACTCAATTTAAAAGGCTCCTTCCTACCTTGCTAGGGGCCAGATCTAGCCCTTGAAATTTCACCACCTGCAAATTCCTTCAAACGTGTCCTCAGACATTGTAAATACACTGTGATTACCTGCATGCGTAGCGATCTCTCACGTCTGTGCCTTTGCACATACTGTTTGCATCATTATCCTCCCTTCAGTTTCTGCATCTGTTGTCACACAGCTGGCTTACTCTTCCAGGCAGTCCTCTGGATTGCCCAGGTCCGAGGCATAAGCTCTACCTTTGTGCTCTCATAACGCTTACCACGATGTATTGCACTTGCCTGTTTTCCTGTCTGTTCTTATCAGACACTGAGTTCCTTGAAGACAGGCTACATGACTGGTTCACCTGTGTCCCAAGTCCTAGCACAGTGCCTGGTGCATCTGAAGCCTCCAGAAATCAATGGGGAATAAACGAATAATGCTGAGGAATTCAAGAGGGTGTATGGAGGCTGCCTCTTCACTTCATACTCTTGGGAAAAGCCATCCTGTCCACTCAACTGTGCTTCTGGCAGGAGCACAGTGGATAGTTTGGGGTGAGAGGCCTCATTCATCCCCCTGATGTCCTTTTCAATGGTCTGGGCCACTCTCACACCCCTGAGTTTTCTTTCATCACTGGATTCGGTGTGTGATGATTCTTGTCATAATCAGAGGTATTCCTAGAAACCATTGTTCCAGCCCCAATTGCCTCTTAGCGTAACGTGGTCCTTAGTTTCCTGGGGCTGCTATACTGAATTAGCACAAACTGCGTGGCTTCGACCACAGAAATTGATTCTATCACAGCTTGGGAGACAAGAAGTCCAAGATCAAGGTGGTGGAAAATTCAGTTTCTTAAGAGAGTTTGCTTCCTGGCTTGTGGATGACTACCTGCTTGCTGTGTCCTCTCATGACCTTTCTTCTTGCAGGGAGAGGGGGAAGCAAGAGAAAGAGAGAGAGAAAAAGAGAGAGGGAGATATCTCTGATGTCTCCTCCTCCTCCTATAAAGACATAATCCTATCAGATTAGGGTCCTACCTTATCACCTTACTTACCTCCCTAAGTACCCTGTCTCCAAACGGGGTCTCATTGGGGTTTAGAACTTCAGCATATGAATTTTGGGGCACACAGAATCTATAACTCTCTTTAACAAATATTTCTGCAAAATGGGCAAAAAAGACCCAGATCCATTGTGTGAAAGTCAAATACTAAACAAAAGTTGTTTTCATTAACTGGATGCTTTGACCATCACACAATTTTTTTTACAAGCAAACTAAAAGCAACACTCAACATTTAGCCCATTTCTTTTTCATTCCAAGAGTTAGTGAATAGTTGCTTTTATAACCAATATTTTGTTAGATAAGATAAAATAAACCTGCTTTTATTATTAATGTAAAATGTACATAACATAGAATTAACCATTTTCAGTAGCATTTAATACCTTCACAACGTTGTGCAAACATCACTTCTATCTAGTTTTAAAACGTTTTTATCACCCACAAAGGAGTCCCCATGTGCATTAAGGAGTCACTTCCGATTTTCCCCTCCCTAGCCACCAGCCCCCACTAATCTCTGTGGATTTGTCTATTCTGGACATTTCATGTAAATGGAATCCTACAATACATGGCCTTTCATTCTTTCGCTTAATGTTTTCGTGGTTGACCCACCTTGCAGCATGTTTCAGTGCTTCACTCCCTTTTTACGGTGGAATTACATCCTGTCCCATGGATATACCACACTTGTCTATCCGTTCATCTGGTGATGGACGCTTGAATTGTTTCCATCATTTGGCTATTGTGACTAGTGCCATCATTTCTAAACTTTCACTTTTCAATGCAAAATTCCACTTTAAACTTTGCTATTACTATTTAGTGGACATTTTGTTTCTTGAGTGGATTTACTTTAGGGGATCTTTGGGCAGCACGGTTTATCCCTGGCTAAGTGTCCTCATCATTTTCTTTACATAGAATTGGCACCCCGTCTCCAGTTGGGGATTCGTTCTGCTAGGTCAGGCTGCTGCTCACCTCCCCCAGAGAAAATCTAATTTGCTAAAAGCCAATGTTTCTTGAGTATCCTGAATTGCCCAGGTTTTATAAAGAAAATAGAAAACATAGAAAAACCTTATTCTTAGTAAATGCTTGTTGTTTATTGCTTTGGTTAGACATGCAACAAGATTTCATGAGAAAAGCAGATTCCTTTTTTTTTTTTTTAAAGAAAGAATTGTTCTTTTTTTTCTATTTTCAGATACCAAGGAATATTAGCTTTTGGCTTTCATTAACTGGGTGCTTATGCCTCAATCTCTGGTAATTAGAAATTGCAGTAAAATGTGTTAACCCATGTTGTGTCCAAGTAAATAGAGGAAAGTGAGCATGATACAAATTTAAAAAACAAACCCAAATATCTTTCTGGGTTGTGAAAATAATTGTAGGTAACTTGGAAGATACAGAGAAGCATAAGGAAGATAAGAGAAATCACCCAGAATCCCACAACGCAGAGATGATCACTGCATATTAACGAAGCTATGAATCTGCTGTCGGCAGCAGACTCTGGGACGGCCTCTGAGCCCTCATCCGAGCTACAGATTCCGGTCACACGGTCCTCTGAGGCCAGCAGTTTTCCCCTTTCAAAGAAAGCATCTCAGCTACTCTGTTATTCAACTGGGTGTGTAAAACTTTAGGAGAGGAGACTAACAACGACAAGACAGAGAGATGCTTTGAGGTCTGAGACAAAGACAGCCTACACTTTGGGGCCTTTAAAAAATGTCCTCATCTTTACTTCTAAAACTGCTCTCAAAGCCAGAACAATAGAAAGGAGTCAAACTAAGCCTTCAGTGCTCCAGGGCATCAAATAACCCTGGGTAATTGTGTTCTTGTCAATTTCAGTTCAATTTCTTAGGGGTTCTTACTTAAATGGTAGTTTTTCACTTGCTAATATAGCATCCATCACCTGCTTGCTTATAAAAAAAGGCTTAAAAAAACAGCAAAAAAATAGTTTTTGATATGTAAATCAGAATGTTCTGAAACCTAAAATTATAGCAATTCTCTAGCTTGAATTAACAATCTCAATCAATCAACCAAGCAATCATATTGCCAATCAATCATTTAGGTTCTGTCGAGCAGGAGGCCTTTCTTTTTTCTTTGTTTAAAAGAGGGGGTTAGTGACTATGGGTAAGGAACAATTAGGTGTCTACTTTTCAGCATCCTCCCCTGTTTCTTTACCTTGCCTCATGTCCCATTGTCAATCTGAAGGTCAAAAAAACTGGCACGTGTATGCCAGGTCCAACCTGGCAGCAGGCTGTCCTTGTTCCGTTAAACATTTATTAAGCACCTATGTGAAAAGATGTCCAACATTATTGGCCAGTAGGAAAACACAGTTAAGTCTACAATAAGATAGCACCACACCCCTAATAGAATGGCTAGAATAAAAAATAGTGACAGCATCAAATGCTGGCAAGGATGCAGAGAAATGATCACTCATGCATTGCTGATGGGAATTTAAAATGGTACAGACACTTTGCAAGAGAGTATGGCAGTATCTCCCCAAACTAAAGACACCACAGCAATTGCACTCTTGAGCATTTATCCCAGAGAAACGAATACTATTTCCACACAAAACCCTGTACAGGATTGTTCATAGCAGCTTTATTCATAATTGTTCCCAACTGGAAACAACTCAAATGCCCTTCAGCGGGTTGACGGTTAAACAAACTGTGGTACAATCACACCATGGAATACTGTACAGTTCAATTTATGTAACATTCTTGAAATGACAAAATTTTAGAAATGGAGAAAAGATTTGTGTTTTTCAGGGATTAGGGAAGGAAAGAAGGAGAGAGGGAGGTGGAGGCTATTAGACAGTGGCATGAGACGGTGAAGACTTGAGTTAGAGCAGTGGCCATGGGGACGAATGGGACGGGGTGATTGGAGAGGAATTGGTGGTGCTCAGGATGAGAGAAAGGTGCATGTGGCGGTGTGTCCTGATGCTAATGTAGCGTCCACTGTCCTCACTCGCCACATCCTGATCTCCTCGCCGTCACCCACCTCTGCGTTACCAGGCGGCTCTGTCTCTGGCCTCACCAGTGAATGGTGACTGCACAACTTTCTCAGAAATCTCTTAGACCTTAACTTTGGGTCTTGAAGCTAAATTAATATTCAAAATGGTCTGAAGTAGCTGGGAGGGATAGTACCTTACCCCGCCATGGAGGACAGAGCAAGAGGCAACAGAGTCTGCACTGAGGGAGGCGTGGCCTCCCACCACTCCCATGGTTTCCGTGCTACAGGCGCAGCCACCCGCAGGGAGCCAGATCTTCTCTATTCTAGTTCCCACGTTCCCAAGGAAGGAGGTCATGGTTGTTACCCCACTTCTGAACCCAGACCAGTTGTGGTTGGTCATGTTATAAAAACTGACGACTCCTGCAATAAACACATAAAGTGGAAGATGAGGGAAATACCCCTGCAATGGGTGGACCAGGTGGACAGGACGGTTGATGTTCAGGATACCTTTCTTAATCATTCCAAGTCTGACTTAGGCAGCTTTTTCTATGTGAACTCAGAGCATTCTGTGTTTACACCATCAGAGCACTTATCACAAAGAATTGCAAATGCCCATTCACTTGTCTAAAGTATTAGCCAGTGAGTAAGCGCCGTGAAGACAGACACTGTTTATTTCATCAATACTTACCCGGCGCCCAGTATGTAGTAGGCACTTAGTAAATGTTTGTGGAGTGAGTGAAAGGGGAGTCCCCATTCATTGGGACTCTGATCATATGTGGTTCTTGCCCCAGAGAACCTAGATATATCCCTACATGAAGTGCCTTGACACTCTTCCCTTTGATAGAGCACTGTTTTACAAGCTCCTGAGTTCACTTTTTTTTTTTTTTTTTTTTGAGACAGAGTCTCACTGTGTTGCCCGGGCTAGAGTGCCGTGGCGTCATCCTAGCTCACAGCAATCTCAAACTCCTGGGCTCAAGCGTTCCTTCTGCCTCAGCCTCCCGAGTAGCTGGGACTACAGGCA
>CAUYSK010041586.1:0-24777 GCA_963575035.1 Avahi laniger | reverse complement strand
GCTATTTGGGAGGCTCAGGCAGAAGTATTGCTTGAGCCCAGGAGTTCGAGGCTGCATTGAGCTATGATCATGCCACTGCACTCCAGCCTGGGTGGCAGAGGGAGACTCTGTCTCTAAAAGAAAGAAAAAGGAGTTTTGAGGCTAACTTCCCTTAATAAAGAGTGGTCCCCCATCATACATACTCTCAGCACCTAATATAGCATAGGCATCCAGAAGACCATGTTATTTAAAAGAATTTAGTTGAATTCTTCATTTCTTGGCTTTTTCCAGTGGTCCGTCCTTGAACCAGGGTCCATTTATCCTCTGTGACGTGGCTTTCTCATGATGATGCTAGTAACGTCCTCTCCCAGAAGCTTCAGGAATGTGCTCCGCTGCAAGTAGCAGAACATTCCAATTAAAAGCAGCTTCAACAAATAGAGCTTTTTTTTTGGTCCCACCTGACAGGTGTCCAAAGGCAGGCTGCCCAGCTCTGGGGCAGTGGCTCAGTGCTGTCAAATACTCAGGCTCTTTCTTTTGGTCCTGCCATCTTAGCTTGTTGACATGTTGCCTCATGGTTTTAAAAGGGATGCTCCACCTCCAGCCATCATGTCCATGTTCCAGTCGGAAAAAAGGGGAAGAGCAAAGGGCTCAGCTCTCCCCAGGAGAGTTCTTGTAGCTATTTAGCCAGAAAGTGGGTACATGTCTATACCCTCAGGCCAATTGCTAACCAAGGGATGAGATGACCACGATTGTTTTAGTCCTGTTATCATGCACATCTTAAGACTCAGGAAGGTGTTTTCCCTCCTCCAAATCAAAGGATCCCTGACTGCTACCTGAGCAAGAGCAACAGCCAGAAGTATGGCTGGCTGATGGGTAGAGGGCTGCCGGAACCTGCTGCACGACTCCTTGTCTCTTGTCCTCCTTCACTGACAATCTCTTCTCCGACCCATGCCCCATTCTTCTCTACTTACTGAGGCTCAGACAAAAAGGCTGGGGGACCTGCATCCCCTATAGCCACGTAGCCCACCAGAACCTCAGTACCGGGGAGGAAGGGCTGCTCTGCTGTGCTCCCCGTACCATCCGGGGACTCTCCTGTGCCTGGTGCATCCTAGGCACTCAGCGAACACCGGAGTCGATGGATGAATGAACGCTGGCCCGGAGCCCGCGTGCCTTGGCCACCCTCTCAGGAAGCAGTAAGGGGAGATCAGGCCCCCGGTGCCACTGGCCTGTGCAGGCAGTGCGTGTGTGTGTGTGTGTGAGAGTGCACGAGTGTGCGTGCGTGCACGCCTGCAACTCCTCCCTGCCCCAGACTGAATTACTTAGGACCAGTCCTACGCCAACCTGGCAGGGCCTGCGTTTCAGTACAACAGTTTTCACAATTTCCCAGATTCTTTGGATTTGGCAAAATCCAAAAATAAAACAAAACCCCGCCATCTTCCGCTCAGCATGTCTCTGGAGCCCGGTGCCCAGCTTGAGCAATGGGTTCCGGATGTGTGGGGTGTATCCCCAGAGCCTGCCAAGTCGCCTTTCCTCCCGCCACATGCTCCTGCCTGGCCACCGTCCTTCCGCCGGGCCTCGCCCTGAGCTTGGTGTGCAGGGCCAGGCCTCAGAGCTCTCAGGACTCCCTGACCCTGTTTTCCCCGGGGCTGTCTCCCGTTCTACATCCTGGGTGTCTCCATCCAGGACATCTGTGGCTGTTTATCTCTTAACAAAGCAACTGAGAATATTATTCCCTTTGTCTTCAAGAATCCCACCTACCTCAAGGTGGGGGCTACTGAAATGTCCCCAGCCTCTAGACTCTTAGTAAGCCGTGTGTGGTTGGCTAATTTCATTTACCGTGATTCTTAGATACAAGGATGTGCAAACCCACCTTCTGCTATCATCTCACATGTGTCTAGGAGTTTTTACAAATGAATTTGTGAGCTCCATGGCTATCAGCTTAGGGGGTTAGATTAGACTCACTGAGATTTCTTCCAACTGTGAGTAGGCGGAACGGCAAGTGCTATTATTCTTAATACAACTGAGTAAACTGAGGCTCTGAGAGGTCAAGGGAGAGACCCAAGTTCACACAGAAAGTCACTGGCAGAACCAAGGCTTGCACTGAATTTTAGTCTGATGAGCTTTCTACTACACCACCCTGCCTTTCAGGTTAGCTTCCCCATGTATCCCCAGTGGAGCTGCGCACAGAATCCAGCCTCTCTTCTGGAAGATTCCTCTTGTTCTCCACCCTCTACAATGTTAGCCAGGCAGAGTATGTTCTGCAGCCTGTGCCATGGTGATGGATGTCACATGGAAGGGGCCTGTGACAAAGCATCTGGAACTTGGAGCTGGAGCCTGGCACGGTCAGTGGCCTGGGGCTCCCTCCTGAACCTCCCTCTGCCCCAGTGTACACAGCCCATGCTTCCTCTCGGTCTGTGTTCATTAAAGTGATTCCTTTCTCAGTGCCTGCCCCCTGCTCCCCCAGTGCATGGGCAAACATCAAGGACAGTACTCTAATGCTGGGAAGGAAAGAGCAAAAAGCCCACAGTGGAGAGAAAGAGTTCAAGGTTGACCCGACGTGGCCACTCACTGGCCACTCACTAGATATGGGGCTTTCTCATATCCCTTAATCCTTCAATATCTCAATTTTCTCTTCTGTAAAATGGGTGAGCAGGGGGTGTGTTGGACTAGGCCTCCAGGCTCCTTTCTGTCTCTAATATGCTACACTATGTCTTTCCAGTGCCGTGTAATGCAGAAATGGCACAGACGTACATGGAACAGGAGCAGAATATCACATGTGCTGTTTGTTTCCATGTAGTTTGAAAACCTGGAAACGCAGAGTCTATCAGATGCAGCCACGGCAGCATTGTTAGAGAGAGTGGATACTAAGAAAGTCAACAGGTACGGAATGCTTAGTATGTACTGGGCACATCACGCACTTTTATCTTATTTGATCTTCATGATAACCTTATGTGGTGGGATTTGATCGTGTCTAACACCTCATTTCATTGTTCTTTCTACCACTGCACACTGCTTTACTGGCATCTTTCATGTACTGAGCATTTATGACGTGTCAGATCCTACTCCAAGTAATATAAAAACACTATTTCATGGGATCCTCACAATAATTCTGAAACGGTGAGGATTATCTTTGGATGTGGAAATGGAGACGCGGAGAAATGAAGCCACTTCCCCGGGGTCACACAGGTAAGGCGTGGCAGAGCCTGGATCCTCACCCAGTTCTGCCTGATTGCGACACCACTGAGCTACCTTGCAACCCTCCACTCTGCCTAATTGATAGCTACTGTCCCTCAGCAGGGTGTCCTCCAAATACTTGCCCAGAGATTTGTCAAGTACAGTCTGAAGACCAGTTGTCTCAGAATCTCCTGGTGCTCTTATTACAATTGCAGATTCCTAAGTTCCTGATGCCCTGAAGCTGACTCCCTGGGAGTGGGACCTGGGAGTGTATACTGTCAACCTCCACAGGGAATCTTACGCCTACTAACGTCGGAGAACCACTGGCCTCGGGAACACACAGGCCTTACTCTCACTAAGCAGACTTTTCCATGAGCGGAGGAGATCCAGGGTGCGGGGAAAGTTTCCAGCAGGGAATTATTGTCACCTTATTGAGATACCTGTAAAATATAGGCACTTGTAGTAGTTTTCTGGACATGACCTTTGTGCTTTAACACAATGTATTATAAAACCTAATGTTTCAGTTAGCTAAGACTAGATTATGCTGCAGTTATAAGTAACTCCCAAGCATCAGTTGTTTAAGACAACAGGGATTTTTTTCACTCTCCTACTACATGTCCATTGTGGGTCTGTGGGTTGGGGCATGAGGGGCTGCACTTGTCATTTCTTATCTCAGTTCCTGTGGGTGAGGAATCAGGAGTGACTCAGTTGGGCAGTCCTGGTGCAGGGCTCTCAGGGGGTTGCAGGCTGGATACCAGCAGGGGAAGCAGTCATCCGAACGCTTGACCGGGGCACGGCTCCAGCATCCACTGCCAAAATGGCTCACTCACCTGGTGCTGGCAGGAGGCCTTAGTTCCCTAGCACGTGGGCATCTCCATGGAGTGCCTGGGTGTCCTCAGGACATGGCACCAAGTGACCCCAGGAATGAGGGACCCACAGAGGAGTCAGAAGCAGGAAGCTGTGGTGCCCGTCATGACCTGTGTTCAGGGCTGTACACCGTAACTTCCATTTGATTCCGTCATGAAAGTTGAGTCGCTCAGTCCAACCCATGCTCAAGGGGAGAAAAATTAGTTTCCAGCTCTTGAAGGGAGGTACCAAGAACCCATGGACATTTAAAAACCAGCACAATCTACTGTCTGTCTACAAACTCTTTATATTCCTCCCACATGCCAAATACTCTCATCCCTTCCCAAAGGCACCCAAGTATCGTTTCATCACAGCATTAGCTTGAATTCTAGAGCTTTTTCATCTAAATCAGGAGCTGATGAGGTTCGTCAGGTGTAATTCCTTAAATTCAGCTCTTTGAGTATAATTCCTCTCAAGTATGAGGACTGAATACACCTACTCAAAATGTAATGATGGGACGGACATAGGATCATCATTATAGACATCTATGTTAAAAAGTGGGGAAAATGAGAGGCAGAAAGGATTCACTGGCCCATAGCAAGTCTGAAATGCAGCTGGAAAAATGTTGGTACTTGCTTGGTTAAGACTTAATTTTATTCCTGACGGCGAATAATTCTTCAAGGCTCATTGCCTTGCCCTCTGGAGTCTTGGCTATTGTCTTCGAGTCATTGTTTCTTTTCCATGAAAAGTAGTCTTATTAGCAGCTGTGTCATTTTCTCAGTTTGTTTTACAGAGGAATTTTGCAGGGGGAAGAGATCCAAAGATCTTTTTTTCATTTTGTATTGTTACTGTTCAAGCTGGTGGCGTTTCTGCAAATATAATTTTCTTAAAAAGTTTGTGAGTCTCTTCTGAGCTATATTATTTAACAGATTCACCCCATTAAACAAAAGTCATACATTAAACAAAAATCTCTTTGGGATAAACTCCACAAGCTTCTGCTGAAATGGCTGAGGGACAATATCCTTGAGCCTCTTCAAATTTCTATTGTTTAACTGAGTATCTGTGAGGCACACTTTTTTTTTTTTTTTTTTGAGACAGAGTCTCACCGTGTTGCCCGGGCTAGAGTGCCGTGGCGTCATCCTAGCTCACAGCAACGTCAAACTGCTGGGCTCAAGCGATCCTCCTGCCTCAGCCTCCCGGGTAGCTGGGACTACAGGCATGCGCCACCATGCCCGGCTAACTTTTTCTATATATATATTTTTTTAGTTGTCCAATTAATTTCTTTCTATTTTTACTAGAGACGGGATCTCGCTCTTGCTCAGGCTGGTTTCGAACTCCTGAGCTCAAGCAATCCGCCTGCCTCGGCCTCCCAGAGAGCTAGGATTACAGGCGTGAGCCACCATGCCCAGCCGAGGCACACTTTTTAGAGGGGTTTCTGTCTGACTGAATAGTACTCTGAGATACCATCTCAAAGGTCCTAACAAAGGACTTCACAGCTACATTCATGACTTCATCTTCTGACCACGTTTTTATCCCAATGCCCTGAAATTGATCATTGTCTGGAATCCGTTTCTTAATTGCAGCCTGGTTGCCATCCTGAGAGGTTGAAAAAGTTTAAGACTATCAAGTTTTGGCACCTTCACATTTAACAGTCCTTTTTTAGCTTATCTGTCTCCTCTCACATTTTACTATAAGCAGCAAGAAGAAACCAAGTGGCACCTTTAACATGCAGCTTAGAAATTTCCTTAGCTAGATCCAGTTCATTAAGGGCATTTTCTTTCCACATAACTGCACGTGAACTTTTTACTGCTATATAACAAGGATCTCCCTTTCCTCTGCTTCCCAGTAAGGCTTTCCTCACTTTCCTCTGTGCCCTCATCTGCAGCCTCGTCAAAGGTCATCATGCTGCAAACAGCTTCGCCAAAGCTGCTCAAGCTTCCGCTGATACTGTCCTCAGAATCCTTCCACCTCACTGCTTGGTTCTAAAGCCACTCCTACAAGTTTATATATTTGTTTTGACAGCATCTCATTTCTGGTACCAAAATTTGTATCTATCGCTGCATAACAAATTGCCCCTCAGACTTTGCAGCTTAAAACAACATTTTTATCCCATGAGGTACTTAGGGCCAGGAATCCGGAGATGGCTTACGTGGGTGGTTCTGCCTCAGGGTTTCTCACGAGGTTGCAGCGAAGATGTTGGCCGGGGCTGGAGGGACCACTTCCCAGGTGGCTCAGTCCCATGGCTGTTGGCTGGAGGCCTCAGTTTCTCACCATGAGGACTTCTCTGTAGGGCTTCAAATGTGTCCTTTCAGCATGGCAGCTGACTTCGCCCAGAGTGAGTGGTTCAGAGAGTAAATAGCAAGCTGCAATGCCTTTTAGTCTTGCAAATGACGTACCATAACTTCTACCACATTCTATCGGTCACAGATTAACCTGAGGCAGTATGGGAGGGGACTACTCAAAGGTACGATTGTCAGGAGGTGGGGCATCCTGGGAGCCGTCTCGAGGCTGCCCACCATAGACCTTCATTGCCTCGTCTCTCTGGGCACGCAAAACACGGCTGTGCATGGCGAGGGCAAAGGGAGGGAGACTGATTTTTGTTATGCTTTGTGACAGGAGCCCTGATTTCATACAGAATTTCAGCAACATTAATTATTTTTTATTTTTATTCAAAGTCTGTCATTTCCTAGACTCTAGGCACGAGCCTATGCGGGAGGCTGGCCGGGAGACGATCCAAGAGGAAGATGCCATGCTATAGTCAGAACCACCCTTCCTTGGAGCGTAAGGATTTGTTTAGGCTCGCTCCTCTGTCCACCTCCCTGTTCTCGCAGGGTGAGTTATTTCTTAGGAGACCCCTCAGCTTCTTGTGTGAATAGATTAACTCCTGGGGGGACTCCAGAGCAGCCAGCATACAGGTTTGAGTCCCTGGATACAGACACAGCTTAGGCTCAGGCTGGGACTTTGTTAAAAAGGTCAAGAATCGGGACAGTGTAAGAATGTGACCTAGGGGAGAAAGAAGCAGAAACTGCCTCGAAAATGCTCTGCATGAACCCACAGTCCCTCGGTGGACAGGGGCCCTGTGGTATATCCCTTGGGTAGAGTAGAGGAACTGGGACATCCACAGCCAGCCAACTAGAATCCACTTTGGGAGCCAGCAAAGGGTTTGCTAAGATCTGATCTCCCCCATACTGGTCTCCCCAGGACCGGTCCCCTGCACCTGCATCCGGGGACAGGACTCCTGTCCTTGTCCCTTTTATGTGTTTCTCCTTCAGACTTAAGATTTCTGATTTCTTTCCCAGCCCAACCACCTCCTTCTGGAATGACTCTGGGTGTCCTTTGTGAATAAGTAAACCCACTACTGACCCACTTTTGGTGCTATTTTTTGGATCTTGACACAATTTTACTCTTTACCGTGATGAAATCTGATTACACCCCCAGTGTGCCTCTCTACCCGGGCTGGTTTGGGGTACCCTTTGACAAGAGGGTAGATGTTCTGAAGAAATCCCAACTCTAGACCCACCCACCCCCACGCTAATTGGCACAAGCAAGTGGAAGGGGCCCATCATGCTCCAGAGAGGGACAGATGCACGATGGTGATGAGCAGTGTTCCCCAGGACAGGGCGTGGAGGTCACTGTGAGTCAAGCCGCCCTGATTCCGTTGGAAAGTATTCTGCCTTGAACACGTGCATCGTGTTTGAGATATGATGAAGAACTTGCCCAGAGCCATCAGAACTACCAGTCACACTTAGTTTTGCTGTGTTTCCTAGAGATCACTGGTGCCATGAGCAGAGGTCTAGACTACCGCAACTCTCTAGATTTTTAATACTGTAGGTAAGAAACCGAACAACTTGAAGGTGTAGGAGGCCTTCATCTCATTTCCCTTATCTTCTTTTCTCTCTTGAAATTGGGGCTTTCAACTAGAAGGAATCAGAGCTCTTTACAGAAAATGAAATAAAACAGCATTTGGCATCTGGAACCTTGGCTTATGATAACAGAAGGACTATCTGGGCGTGGAGTGCCTGTCATAAAAACCAAGGAGAATATATATGTACGAAAAGACTTGCCTGCCTGATCAAAATACTCTACGCTGAGGAAGAAAAAAAAAACCCAGATAACCTGGTATAAATTATATGAATGAATGAAAACATCCTCTTATCTTGCACCAGAAGTCCTCTTAAGAAAGGAACTGTTTTAATCAGGAAAATGCCTTGATAAGCAGTTTGGGATTGAAAGTAAGACCCCAGAGAGATAATCCAGCATAAGTCAAGGGAAAAAAGGAATCAGCTAACACCTCTATATAATTTATTTATTTATATTTCGGACAGAGTCTGACTCCGCTGCCGGGGCTAGAGTGCCACGGCATCAGCCTAGCTCACAGCAACCTCAAACTCCTGGGCTCAAGTGATCCTCCTGCCTCAGCCTCCCGAGTAGCTGGGACTACAGGTGAGCTCCACCACACCCAACTAATTTTTCTGTTTTTACTAGAGACAGGGTCTTACTCTTGCTCAGGCTGGTCTCAAATTCCTGACCTCAAGTGATTCTCCCACCTCGGCCTCCCAGAGTGCTAGGATTACAGGTGTGAGCCACTGCGCCCAACCGGAAACCTTTACGTTAAAAAAAAAAAAAAAAAAGCCAGGAATTTGCAGCAAGTGGGAGAGAGTTGGGAGGAGAGCAGAGGTAGAGAGAGGACAGGTGAAACATTATGGCAGGGTAGACGAAGGACTTTTGAACAGGGATGCTTTGTGTTCATTTGGAGTTATGTTTCTGCCACGCTTAGGAATGTGCTGTGTGAGTGTTTTCTTGCAGCGACTAAGAATAAGAAGTTGGCTTTAGATGCGGGTCAGTGTGGTGTGATATGGGGCCGTGCAAACAAGACGGCCAGGTGGTCCATACACTGAACGCACGAGACAAAGCTCAGCTCAGCTCAGGCTCTCAGCAAAGATGACAGGGAAACAGCAATGCAAACAGGGAAGCGGCAGCAATCAGGAGGCTGCACCAATCCACGGAATAAAGAGACAGGGTCGACTCGACATGTAACATGAAGAGGCAAATATGATTTCAGAGAGTTGGACACCTGGTGAGATGCTGCTTGTCCGTCAAAGGGGGCATGCGAATGGTGTAAAAGACAGAGAGTTCTAATACAGGCAGGGAGGAGTGACCTGGTACATAGGAAGAGTATGAAAACCGACTGACTTGAGTGTGAACAGAGTAGAAAATTTGAATGCTGAAAAAAATGATAATGATCTCTGCTAATGTTTACTGAGCTTTTTTTTTTTAATTGTTAGGTGCCATCAAAACACTTTGCATGCAGTATATCATTTAATTTTCACTACGATATTAAAAAACATGGACTATTATTATTCCCATATTATGGATGAAGAAACCAATTATTTAGGAAAGTCAAGCAATTTGTCCAAAGACACCTAGATAGAAAATGAAGTGAGACGGAAGCCTCAGGCAATCTGTACAGCCTAAGCTCTTATGGACGTGTGGCCACCTGGCCTAACAGAAGACACGGGTGATTTTTAAAAAGTTCTGATTTTCTAGCACAGACACAGGCGAAGAAATGATGGGGACTGTCTCCTTTCTGGTCATCTGCTGGGGGTGGGGGTCTTATCATCCTAAAAACCGACTGTCTGGCAAAGGCGCTTTCCCCTGGCATGGCAGAGGACGTCTGCTCTGAAAAGACAAAGGAGACGAGGAAGAGAACTGTGTGTTTCGTTTCGTACGTGCAGGGATGAACTTGCCGCTCCCGTGGAAGTGATGGGAAGCTTGGGAGAGCGAGATCACGTCATACCGAGGATCGTGATAGTGAAGAAGGAGGACCATGGCCCCAGTTAAACACGTGCCCAGACCGTGGGAGGGTGAGTCACGTTAGGGTGCTTTCAATGGCCTGTGAAGGAGGGGGCAGGTTGGCCCTTGTGACTGGGGACCTGGGGGTGACCAGCTTCAGGCACTGCTGCTGTCGAACTCTCCAACAAGGCAGTTAGGGCTGCTTTGATCTCCATCACCTCAGCCTCGGTTCTGGGTATCGGCATCTGCTGGCATGCGAAAAAGGCAACTGCCTATAATTTCAGATTTATATCTTCCCACTTCAGCAACCTGGGTGGAAAAGTGCCCTTTGTCTCTCTCAGTCTCTATTTTCTCATGTCCCCCTCTGAACGAGTCACTGTGGTCAGATGGATGGCATCTGGTGACAGGGCCGGCCTGGGTCACTGTTTCACCCAGCCATGGAGGCAGGGTCAGGGATGGTGTGTGAAGAATGGTTCCACAAAGGAAATATGATCCCCAGAAAAACATAACACGCTCATCATAAAGGAAGGTGGCATGTTCTAGAAGACATTATAAAACTATAGCCAGAGCTGATCCCAAGAGGACACAGCGGATGGGGGAGGGGGCAGGTGACTAAAGCCACACTTGAGCTTTGCAGTTTGCTCTATGGTGAGTTCTGACTTTAACAGGACATATGGCCAGTGGTGTCCTGAAGCCCATCACTGAAGAGTAGAGGGGACCTTTGGAAATAGGGACAAGAAGGCTAAGATTCAGAATAAGCTGAGATTTAAAGAGGGAGACAGTCTGAGGACAGTAAAAAGTCTCCGGGGACTCTGTCTGTGAGCAAAACCCAGTGGAAGCATAGATCCATTGCTTGGGCAAAAGAAAATAATGTTGGATGAAAGATAGAGAAAGCAAAAGAGAAATGGAAAATATAATTTTTCCGTCAAGGATGTCAAACCAGAAAGGGAAGCACAAACTATGTGCAATTTAGAGATTCAAAGCTCGTAGAGAGACAGTGATGGCTCACACAACGGTCACTTCCTCCTTTGTTGGCGGATTGCTGATTTTTTAAATCGTCATCACCCCTTTCCTATTGTGTGAAGGGCTGTGGTCCAAGACAGTCCTTGAAGTTCTGTCCTGATCATTGATTGGCATGAGGATGGGCGTGAGACTGACTCCTGATCCATGAGAGGAGAGGACTGGTCTGCCAGGGCTTCTGGAAACGTGTCCTTGCTTCTGACAAGAGATGTGTGAAACCAACTGTCTTTCTTTCACCGATGGACATCCGTGTGTTTGCACGGCGTAACTGGAACTGCAGAAACCGTCTTGAGATCAGGAGGGAATAAAACTGACAACCTGAGGAAGGCAGAGCAAAAGGGTAGAGATGTGTCCTTGGAGGTGTTGCCCACCTACTCAAGTAACCAAGCCTGACGACCCTCTTCCTAGCCCTTCTCATTTTAAGAGATAATTGATTTTTCCTACTGTTTAAGCCAGTTGAGCCTAGGATTTCCACTCCCTGCAGCCCAGGGTATCCTGACTGGCTCAGAGCTCAAGAAAGATAAGGAGATAAGAAGGAAGGGGACAAGAAGCTGATGTCAGTGGGTCCAAGAAACTGGCCCGATGACTCACATCTCGAGGTGTGGAAAGATCTTTCCAGTGAGATTGGGGAGCCATTGTTAGTGACTTTTAAGTAATTGTGGAGACTAGAAGGTGGCGCCAGAATCAGGAGTTGGTCAGAGATTATCCTGATTTTCACAAAGGGAAAAGAAATTGCTTCTGGAAACTCCAGACAAGTAGGTTTGAGGTAGAGGACAACAGGGAAGGAGGATGGATTAAGAAGCAGATGGTGGGTGAGCATTTAGGAAGGAATGCAGTGGTCAGTTGAGAGCAAAATGACTTCACTGAGCACACGGTATTCCAAAGTAGCCTCATTTCCTTTCTTGATAAGGTTACTATGTTTGTGGATCAGGTGTATGCCATACACATTGCAGGTCTCGATTTCGGCTTAGGGTTAACAGTTTCTCTCATGGTTTCCTTGCGGCTAAGATGGTGAAATGTGGGTTGGATGAGAGTAGCAGTTTTGTGTGTTTGCAGCTGGCTCAACAGCTGAGTCCAAGGAGTGTTGAGTATTGGATGGATGTCACAGTCCGTGTACTGAGCTCTGCCAGGGTGGTGGGGAGAGCAGTCACACGTCGGCCTGGGCCAAGGGCTTGGCTGGGAGCGAAAGGCCGACACTCTGGGTGGGACAGTCCAGAAATGGGCAGGACTAGCGCCAGCAAACCCTGAGCCAGGGACACTGGGTGAAGCAGAGGGGGTCAGGTGGATACAGGATGGGGGTGGACATGACCGGAAGGGTCCCAAGGAAGGCTTAGAGAGGTGGACGCAGGTTTTGGGAGTGGGGACTACAAAGGCAGAAGCAGGTGGGAGACAGAGGGAGAGTCAAAGGAAGTGATGTGGGTGGCCGTGCAGAGAGTCCTGCTCCATGCTCCTTCTCCTCACTTCCTGAAGACGGCCATGTCCAACTCATGACAATGGAAGTCAACCTTCATGGCGCTTCCCAGAGTCCCAGCGGCTCCAGCCTTGATCCTGTCTGATATATCATTAGATGACAACTCAGGAGGCATGCTGATCAAAGGTGTAGATGTCACAAATCCGGGAGGGAGAGTTAATACCAGAGGTGACAGAATGAGGGCCCAGCATGGTCCTGACAGGTTGGAATGCTGGGTCAAAAACAATAAGATACGACGGAACAGCCTAAATGTAACGTCTGGTATTTACATGCAAAAAACAAATGGCAAAAACACAGAGTTGGGGATATTGCCTTGGCAGGAATCATGTGAAAAATATCTGAGGCTTTTAAATGACCACCAGCTCGGAATAAGCCAGCAGTGCAATGTGATTGCTAACAATCCAACACAACAAAAGATAGAAGTATTTATAGAAATCCAGCACCTTTGGGAAGGAACGGTCTCATTATGTTTTCAGTCAGATGACGCCCGGGGTATCATATCCAATTTTGGGCACCAGATTGGAGAAGGGCATTGAAAAATGAGAGTTTGCTCAGAGAGGGGCTGTTTAAGATGGAGAGAGTTCCAGAAATTATGTGGAGTGAGGACAGGCTGAAGGATCAGAGAACATTCTGCCTGGAAGAGCAAAAACAAGATTTGTGAGAGAGATGTATGTCATGGAGGATGAAGTTGGTCCATCTTCTGAGGTAGAACTAAAACCAAAGGATACAAGATATAGGGAAGTCAGCTTACTACATATAAAGAAAACCTTTCTGATCACTGTAGCCAAGAGGAATGATGACAGTTGTATACCGCCTATGAGTTTCAAAAACATGCACTTATTGTGAGGTGAGCTATTATTTCCATGTCACAGATCACATGATTGTTTAAAATGATCAAGAAATTATACACTACTGTATCCTCAGCACCCGCAGTAGTGCCTAGTAAGTATTTGTTGAATGAGTGAGCTACTGTAGAGGTTGAATGCCTCTCCTGAGATCTTGCAGAGGGATTCTCGGGGTTTCTACCTTCACGGCTCCACCGTGTGCCTTGGAGCAACTCTCAGATGCCCTCGGCTGCCTTGGGAGGATGAGGTGTCCTGTCTGCAGGGACCACGTGAACATCTGCAGGCAGCATTAGAGGGCTTCCTGGCATAGGGTGACAGAAGTTGGGGAAGAACCAGAGGACCTCAAAAGCTCTTCCAATTCAAGGGTTTCACCCAGAACATTCTACATCCAAGGAACTCTCAATTGCTGCTGGAGAACACATGAAGGGTGTGGAGTCTGTCTTCACACAGACGCAGCCAGCGGCTGCGGTCGATGGTATCTTCCCCTGGAATCTTTCCAGAGCCTTCCCTATAGATCCCTATCTGGGTGTGGGTATGTATATCTAGTGCTTCTATAGCTAGACACTCAGGGTGAAATTTACACACACGAGTTCTCAGGGAAGACAGAATTTCAGCTCACCGGACTGCCTGATGCATGCTTTTGCTTTCTATCCTCGTTGTCAGCCTCTGTAAACAGTGCGAGTCGTCTTCCTTGCTTGGAGGAGGGAGGAAACTCGTTTTCTGCAGAACATGGATTGTACAGATTTGAGGCCCATGATCATCTTAAGTGAATTCAGCTATGGGCTCTTTCTACACTGACCTCCAGGATGGGCCGTGGAAGGTGTTTTTCCCTCTTCCTTTTGATATAAATTGTGATATACCTAGAAGGTCCTCATCCCTTTCAATTGTGATGGGGATCAGGCTGAGAGTGGTGAAATCAACAGTATCAGCCTATGTTTGCATAAGATCTTCTTTCTCCTCTAAGAGAAGTGCAAACGAAGTCTTCAGTTAACAGAGGATCCCAGTGGACCACCTTCCAATCAGCCGAGGCTTGGCTGCCTGTCCTCCCACTGGGTGAGCTATGAAGTGGTATCCACAGTCTCCACTAGGGGGAGAAAAAGAGCGGCTACGAAATGTACAAAGCCCCAAATCAAAAACACAGTCCAAAGAGTAAAATCCAATTCTAAATGGAACTCGAAAACTTGAGAAGTAATTTAAGGGAACCACATTAAATACTAGATGTTTTAATGGGGCCCATGTGTCCCGAGCAGAGAAAGAGAGTGCGAGAAATGGAACAGAGGAAATCAGGGAGACAATATGTCTGTGCGACTTGTTCTAATTAGGGGCACAGCGCTGCCGAGGATCATTCATTATAATTTGGTTAAATCTTCAGCATAGCCAAGGCACCTCTGCTGAGTGGTGTAAAACAAAGGGCTCCCCCGTCAACGGGGCGAGCGTGTCTCCACTGGAGGTTAAAGCCCAGGGCTGTACATCACTACCCTGCCAGCTCTTCTTTATGGCTCCAGCGCTGGGCTCCAGCTAGCAGATGTCTGCACATTTCAGGGAGGAGAGAGGAGGGGAGCCGGGGGAGGGAGGGGCCCCTCCCGGCACTCATTGTCTCCAACTTGTCTGTCGCTTAATTCAGTATCTCTGTCTGCCGCTGGAGCGGGATGGGAAGAGTTCAAAGGAGGAAATGAAAACAATCCATAGATCAGAGCTTGGGAGTGATCGGTGTGGCACCCAGAAGTCACCAGCATTCCTCTGGCTTGGCTTTGAAATGTGGTCCCGGCTGTGATTAGTGGGCTGCGCTGGTGCTCACACCAGCCTCACGGGGAATGTGTACTAGAGGGGTTAGTTTTTAGAAAGGAGAAGGTAGCCAGAGGCTTGAGGTGGTGTGGTGGTGTGGAGTAAGGTTCAGGTTTGTCCTGGGCCAGGGGCACTTAAAAGCTCACAGCTAAAGATGATGTTTGGGTTCTAAGAAGGGCCTGAGACAGGGTCCGCACTCATGCCCCAAGGCAGACACACTGGATTTGGGGCACTGCAGCTCGGTCCCGTCCACCTAAGCCTCCTACCAAGCTCTCAGACATGGGAGGGGCCGCCTGTCTGCTTTATACTGTTGCCCGTCTCCCACCTCACAGCCACCAATAGCTTTGCTGTGGCACAGACAGGGCCTCTGCTAGCCTGGGGGCATCTTTAAAAACAAGGTGCCCTCTCTGGAAATAAGGGTGGAGCTTGGCCAGGCTGATGATGGTGCCTCCTCAGACCTGACACAGCCCTGAGCTAGGCACATGGGCTGTCAGGTTAGACACAGGTTGGACTTCTGCCCCTGCCTCAGCCTCCCGCCAGGTGTCTTTGTGCAAAGCACAGACTGCGCATCCTTAAGCATCAGTCCTGGACAGACCATGAGGCCAGGGCATTATCCCGCGCACGCGTGTGGGGCTGAGCCCCAGATGGATCACAAACAAACATTCCTGCGTGTTAGCCTAGTGGCTAGGCCTGTCTCATTCTGTAAGGAAGAGCTGCATCCCTGGCCGCATCTCCAGCCCCACATGGTCCACCTGCAGTTGGATGCTACTGACCCGGGTGAGGCCCGAGGGAGAGAATGGATGAGTTGGGTGACCTATGCTATGACTAGTAAAAAGTGGAGATGTAATAACTTCTAAAGGTGGAATAAATGCGTCACTTCATGTTTCCACCTCCCTAGTTGGGCTGGATACCTCTGCTCCGTGTTGTGCACTTGTCCATTCACTTGTCTGCCACCCCCTGGCTGTGAACTGTGTAAAGGCAGGGGCTGTGTAGTTGCTCTTCACTCTCCCGTCCCAGTGCCCTAACGTGCCGGCTCGATAAACCCTTTGCCTCTTCACTCGCAAAGGAAGCACATGTTACCGTCTTGGCTCTGACTCAGCTGAGTCATTGTAATTGGATCCACTGATCATTTATTGAGCATCTGCTATGTGGCACTGTGCTATGTGCTAGGGATATAAAGATGATTAAAATTGGTTCCTGGCCCTAAAGAATTCACACTCAAGGGTAAAGTGGAGAGTGGGCTGTCTGGGGAGAACAGACAAGTCAGTGCTAAGTCGCAACGTGGTAAGCCCAAGAATGCTTATGCACGAGCTCCCGTGGGTCCCGAACAAGGGAGTGATCCAGTTTAAGACAGTTCTAGCAACGGCCCTGAAGGGTCGTGGATCTGCCTCATCCAGTGTTCAAATGTGCAAAATTGTGCTGGATACTCTGCACGCAGCAACCAGATCTGTGCCGAAAACCCAAATGCTAAGATAGGATAGGACTTGTCTGCTTTCCCTGAAGACTCTCAGAGGTTCTTCTTTGTTAACCAAATCCAAAAACCCATCCTGTCTTTTGAAAGACAGCAAGCACCAGGACATAAACCACTGGATGCCAGACTAGTCAGAAAGCCTGATTCACGTACATCTTTGGGCAAGAACAAGATACGTGTTTTCCAGCTACCCCAGTTGAGAATGTCAACATAAAGACCAAACTGTCCTATCTTTCCCATCTTTAAGGTCTGTGGTTGATCCGATCTTGAGCTTCTGATGAACGAATGGACACAAGAATAAAGGAATGAACACGTAGTTTATGCTTCTGTAAAACTGCATGCAGAACTGCAGAGGGGTGAGGAGCAGAGGACCGGGAGTGAAGAGTTCTGCTCAGAGTCAGCATCTGTCTCCCTCACTGTGGTCAAGTCATCCTGTGCCCCTAAACCTCAGTTTTCCTTTCTGCAAAGGGAAGGGGCTTAAAGAGACAAGGTGGGCTTCATCAGGGAGGTTTACATGGATGAAGTAAGCACTGATCTGTGTTTTGATGGAAAACCTTCTGGCTGCAGTCAGCCAGGGCAGCATATTGTGGGGGTCTCGTAACCCAAGCCCTCTGCCCCAGCACGTGCATATACATGCCCACTCAGAGCCCTACTGACGGACACGCTGGCTGCAGTCGTCACAGGCAGCTCTCACCTGGTCTGACCCATGTCTATCTCCTTAGGGTGCAGGGATTCATCCATGTAGACTGCTAACATTTCGGCACCTACCGTATGCTAGGCACAATGTTAGGCATGAAGGAAACAAGCAATAGGTGTGGTTTGTGTCCTGTACGAACTCATAGACCAGGGAATGAGAAAGTTAACAAGAAACAAGAATTTTCCACATTTGTATTTTATTTACTGCTCCTAAGTGTAAATTTCTCAAGGATAGATGGGGCTTAGGGGTGTTGAGAACACCAGCTCCAATCGCCTCTTGTTGCTGAATGAGCTTGGGCAGTACACACTCACCTCCGTAAGTCTTGATTTCTTAAGTCAACAATTAAGGTTAGTAATAAATCATGTTTTCCTCAAAGGGTTGATATGAGCATTAAATGAGATAATACATGACAGGTGCCTAGTATACGGTGAATGCTCAATAAATGTTAGCAAATATTATTTTTCTGTCTCCTTGATGCCTCTTTTGCAACACCTCTAAAGGTTCTCTGCAATTAGATGTTAGAGGGATGATTTCCTGATTATTTCAGAAGTAAACATTAGTTTGTAAGGGCACAAGATTCCTATAATTCTTGTAGAAATTATACTGCATAATTTAGTTCTGTAATTAATTAGCAATTCGGTCTACAAATGCTCTGTTCCTACTCAGTGCTGGGCCCTGTGTTAAATGATGGAGGTAAAGAGTAAGGAAAACTTCAAAACTTTTGGTCCCTTGCCCTTAAAGAACTCAAAGTCCAGAAGGGGAGGCCGATGAGCAGAGAGATCTGATGCCCTGCAGTAGCTGCTGTGATGGAGATCCAGGGGGTGGCCCACCTGCTGGGATGGTCAGAGGGGGCTTCCTAGCGCAGGAGCTGCTGAGCAGCATCCTGGAGACTGAGGAGGAGCTGGGTTGTTTTATGCTCTGACTCATCAATAGACTTGGAAGCTCCCACTTCTCATGTCTGTTCCCCGGCTGGACCCGCCAGGAGGCAGTGCACAGTGGTGCAAAGATCCAGGAAAGCTGGATTCTGCGCTGAGCTCCAGCAGTGTCTTTCTCCATGGCTTTGAGTAAATTGCTTCTCCTTTCTGGGCCTGAGGTAGCTTGTTGGCCTAGTTGGCCGGAGCCTCTCAGATTGGATTCATTTATTTTATATCCAAGAAATATTTGTTAGGTGCCCACCATATGCCAGACATGGTTAAGTGCCAAAGAATAATCAGTAGTGAACTGGTTACTACTATGGGTGGCTAGAACTTAATCTTAGAGGGGGAAATCTGGGGAAACAGTGTAAAACGCATGATCCAGAGTTACCCTGCCCAAGAGGTGAGAGAGCTGGGGTATTTATACACCGACTGTGTCAGCCACTGGTTCAGAGCTGCTGTGGTGGGGTGCGGTGGGTAGGGTAATTCAATCCTCTGCCACAAACACAGGCAGAATGCTGTTCCAAGGCTGGGGGATATTGGTGGGGGCATCGACAGCTTCTGCTACCATTAGAAACTGTGATACCTGCAGTGAAGGCAATGGACATGCTGGTGAAAGAGGAAAGCTTTGTAAATGCTAAAACCCTATCCCAGGGCAAGAAATTCTCACTGTCACCAACAATAAATACTCTTGGACTTGTCTTTCCTTGGGAGCTCCTTGGTGTAAGAGACTCATTTGTCTAGACCAATGGTTCTTAACTGAGGGTGATTTTGTCCTCCATGGTACATGTGACAATTTCTGGAGACATTTTTGACCATCATGACTTACAGGGGGTGGTGTGTGTGTTTGTGTGCATGTGTGTGTGCTATTGGCATCTAGTGGGTAGAGAGGCCAGGGATGCTGCTAAACATCCTGCATTCTCACAACAAAGAATTATCTGCTTTAAATGTCAATAATGACCAAGGTCGAGAAGCTCTGGTCTAGATCTCTAGTGTTCCAATTGTAACTTATTCTGGTCAACCAGCCAGAGAGGACAGATACGAGATACTGTAATGATGAGAAAGTGACAGAGAGAGAGCGAGCGAGTGAGAGATTGAGATTAGAGAGTTAGAGTCATCTATCTCTGGGTAGAGGAGGAAGAGTACAATTTCCGCTCATGATGCAGCCTGCAATACCCCGTGATCTTATTTAACAATAGAGAAGGAATTTCCACCTTTCCTTTGTCACTTGGGACATGTGATTCCTGAATGTGCTTGTGATCCGCAACGACTCCTGGAAAAGGGAAGGGTGCACATTGTCCGTTTACCCACTGAGCCAAAGGTTCATAAAACTGTCTTATTTTACCTCTTTCAGAGCTTGGGGGAAAAGGTCAGCTTTGCTGACGGTTTCTCTGGGTTGCTGCGGGATGGGACTGGTTGCTATGGGTATGAGGGTGAAAACCCTAAGCAATTAAGTACAGAGGAGTGCTGCCAACAAACTGCCCTGAAATTGCCAGGCAGCTGAGTTTGGGGACAGGAATATAGGTCCTGTGGCTATTTTCCAGGACTGAATCCCCGTGTCACCGCTTAGTCACCGTGTGACCTTGAGCAAGTTACTTAATTTCTCTAAACCTCTGTTTGTCCTCATCTGTAAAATGATGAGAATCATGGCGTTGCTGTTGAGTGTTACAGGAGATAATCCATGTCATATATCCAGCATCTGGGTGCATACATTTAGCTACTAGCATTCTGGCAACGTTGAGGCTAGACATGAGCTCTTCACGAAAGAAACGGCCATTATACCTAGTCTTCAGATAGGTACGCTGAGGCCTTAGAGTTGTGAAGGAACAGGACATAACATCTGAAAGCAAAATGATCTCTCCTGATTCTATCTTTTGCAAATATCTGGCCCCAAGAGACATTGAAAAGGACCTTAGAAATTAATGAGATACAGTGGAATTGATGCTGCGAGGCCAGGTCGTAAGGGGCAACATGGCCTTTGCTGGCTCTTTCAGCATGCTCCGCCTTGCAGTCCAGTCTCCATATTGTGAGGAAGCCCAAGCCTCACTGCAGGGCTTCTCAGGGTTTTAAACCCAAGAATCTGAAGACAGGAGCTTGAAGCATGGACCATCCTCAGATGGGAGTGAGGGAGAGGGGTAGAGGAAAGTTCTTACCACAAACACACAAAGTGCCTTTGAAATCTTATTTATTTCCTTAAAAATAAGTGTAGATTTTCCAACTGACTTCATAATAAATCTTTTTTCATCTAAAAATGATTTTTAAGTGACATATCGTCAAGCAAAATTGACCCTCTAAGATTTTTGTCCTGTTTCTTCTGTGGCTTTAATTGCTCCCTGGCACACTGGCATGCACCTTGGGGCCACATGCACTCCAGCGTGAGAAGCAGGGTTCCCTGTGCACATCTTTTTCCTTTTTTCCCTTCCCTTCTTCACTGCCCTCCTTCTCCCCAGATTACTCTTTCTTTTCTCTCCTGTCTGTTCCTTCACTTTGATTGGTAGCACCTGGGACTTTGTTGGGTCTTGCTTAACTGTGCTGATGATGTTCAGGGCTGAGGAGAACAGTCATGGCCATGGTTTGAATGTGTCCCCCAAAGACCATGTGTTGGAAACTTAATCCCCAATGCAACGGCACTGAGAGGTGGGGCCTAATGAGCCTTGAATGGATTAATGCCATTATCACAGGAACGGCTTTGTTATCATGGAATGGGTTCCTTATAAAAGGACGAGTTCAGCCTCTTCTTGCTCTCTCTCTCCCACTCTTAGTTCTTCTGCTCTTCTGTCATCTGAGAACAGAGCATTCCTCCCTCTAGGGGGATGAAATGTTCAAGGCTGCGTCTTGGAAGTGGAGATTGGCCCCCTTATAAGACGCCAAACCTGCCAGCACCTTGATCTTGGACTTCCCAGCCTCCAGGACTGTGAGAAGTAAATTTCTGTTCTTTATAAATTTTCCAGCCTCAGGTATTTTGTTACAGCAGCACAAACAGACCAAGATGGCCACTAGCTGTGGTTAGGGGTGACATGCTTCCTCCAGCCTCACTCATCCAAACACCCTGTGTGTGCCACGCTGGGTGCTATTCTCGATGAGCAAGTCAGACATGGACACAGTCCTGCCCTCACCAAGCCTACAGCGGTGGAGGCAGGGGCATGCGACAGAGAGGGACATGCAGGGCAGGAAGAGAAGATAAAGCAAAGGTAACTAATGTCACCTAAGGGTCAAGGAAGGCTTCCTGGGAAGTGCCTTCTGAGCTGAGAGCTGAAGGTTGAGGAGAAAGGAGAAGACTGTTCCGGGGGGAGGGAATAGTATGAACCAGGTAAGAGAGCACATGGACCATTCAAGGAACCAAAGGAAGCTCAGTCTTTTTTAATACGAAAAGGAGAGTGGCAAGAGGTGAAGCTGGAGACATGAGCAGGGCCAGATCTCAGAGCCTGCCCTAAGTCAGGTTAAGGAGTTTGGGCTGTGGCCTTGAGGCAATGAGAAATCAACAAAAAGAGTGTATGATGTATGCATGAGTGTGTGCATGTGAGTGAGTGTGTACTGGTGTGTGAATAACAGAGAAAGGCAGAACAGGGAGTGGATTCTCCCAGTGGCTGCCCCTTGAGCTCTGTGTATAAGCTGGAACCTCCTGACCCAGGAGGAACATAATGAAAAGAAAGAAGAGGCTGATATTTCATCATCTTTGCAGTATGTAATTAAGGACAACACAGACCTAATGAGTCAGAGAACAAATACGGATGAATCAGAAGGGATGTGTGGAAAACAACATGGTTTGGGGAAAGAGGGTTAATGTTCTTTGGATGGTTCCTGCAGTGAACTAGATGACTTATTGAGTTTTTGACCATTAAGTGGCCTTTGGGGACTATAAGGACTGCCCAGTTCCCCTTCTGATCTCTGGAACCACAGCAGGGTGAAGAAGTGTGGGCTAAGGGTGCCTGGTCCATAATCAATGAATTCAGGCCAGAAGGTTACCCTTCTAAGTCTGGGGGCTTACCCATCCCCAAAGGTCAAGCAGAGGAAGGTGGCAGCAGGCAGAGTGCAGGGAGGAGTGGATGGGGTAGGGAGCAAGGGCTTCGCCCCTGCCTGGGCCAGGTGGCCTCCTGGGCTGTGAAGCTGAAGGGTGTGAATGGCTTGCCAGTCACCCACCCCGCTTCCCCTCACCCTCCCAATCTGGTCCACTCCTCTCTCTGAGGTTCCCAGGGTTGGACCTTCTGGATCTGTTAGTGGTACAAGAGGGGTAGCCTTTCTACAAGCTAAGAAGAGTTCCCTAGCTAAGCTAGTATGCATTAGGAATTGGTTCATCTATCAGTCTATTATCCCCACTTTTCTTTTCCAAAAGGCAGGGCTATGATAGACTTGGATGGGGACAGGTGAATTCTGAATGAGGAAGCAAGTTAGGGAAGATGCACAGCATGAGGTTGTGCCAAGGGAGCCTTGCATAGGATGGTTAATGAGGAAAGGCAATAAGGAGGGGTTCATTTATTTAAAAAAAAAAGTGTATTGAGAACTGTGGCAAATAGTCTTCTCCAAAAATGGCTACAACAATATTTTCAGGCCCACATATTCTTTCAGAACCTTGTCACTTCCCATCAAAAGTCAGAGTATATTTCCCCTACCCTTGGGCCTTTGCAACTGTTTAGTGAATAGAATACAGTGGAAGTGATGTGCAAGGCCAGGTCAGAAAAGGCTGCATGGCGTCCCTGGCTCTCTCCTGGCATTCTCCATCTTGGAATCCAGTTTCCATATTGGGAGGAAGCCCAGGCCACACGAAGAGGCCATACTTGGGTGTTGTGGCCAATAGCCCCACTAAGATCTTAGCTGACATGCAGCATCACCTGCCTGACCTGTGAGGCTGCCTTTCTACACTTCTCATCCCCAGGCTTGGAGCTGCCTCAGTGGACAGTGAGTGGAGCAGAGATGAATTACCCCTGCCGGGTCCTGACCGATTATGGGTTTGTGAGTAAAATAAACATTGTTATCATTTTAAGACACCTAGTTTGGGGGACAATTTATTATGCAACCACAATAACTGGAAAAGCATCTGCTACAAAATATCTAAGAATGACAGCTCAGGTTTGTAAGAGCATTTTAGAGTTTACGAAAGACATTCACATGATGATCTCAGCCAGACCTCCCAAGAACCCTGTGAGGCTGGCATCGTGACTTCCCCTTCCCAAAAGGGAAGCTGAGGCTTGGAGGGATGAAGTGAATACTCAGAGGCATGTAGCTGGTAACTAGCAAAGGAGGGAAGTTGAGCCCAGGTTTCCCTCTTACAAAGACAACTTCTCCTAATTCATCTGACCAAGGCCCAATACTAGGGCCTGTGAGAGCTACCTAGGTGGAACAGACAAGAACCCTGAATGAAAGCATCTTCCAGATGGTAGAGGGGAGTTATGCTTATACTACAAGGTGCAAAGTGATATGTGCCCCCAAGAGATGCATTCATTCATTCAAAAAATAGTCACTGAGCCCCTACCATGTGCTGGGCTTGAAGGGAGTTGTATATTTTTGTTGAAGTAGAGGTGGGGGCATTAGAAATTATGCCAGCCTGTCCTAAACCTATTCCTAGAAACTGCAAATCACCTTGGCTCAGCCTATCACCATTCAGGGGACAGGTGCTTGAAAGACCCCCTCCCTGTCTATATAAATATAAGCAAGTGGATGCCCATTGTTCTGGAACATGGGGAGAATAAGACCTGGGGATCCTTGGTATGCAGATCTCATTGCTGGGAGAAGAGGAAGCAATTTCTCAAGGGTTCATGGCTTTCTGAGAGGAAAAACAACAATCGTGTCATCTTCTGTTTCTCTCAGTTCAAAGTAAAGTGGTGGCCAGATAGCTGACAAGCTCCCTAAAATGAAATTATTTTAAGCAAGCAGAGTCTTTCCTGGGGCCCTGGGCTATTGCAGGGCCTGTCCAGCAAAGCTTGTGGCTGGCATTGCGGAAAACCCCTCTTACCCAACTTTTCCAACACAGTGGTGGCTCTAGGCAATACTGGCTGGGGATGGAGTGTGGACCGCAAAGAACTATCTTGGTGCATCACAGCATTGTGTGGGCAGGGACCCAGACCAGCACGGACTTTACTCACTGTGGTCCCATCTGTAATAATCACACCACAGGGCAGTGGGAACAAACAGTAATGGGGGACTGGCCGCATTCTAGGGCTCTTCTGCTCGCAGCCAGGATTCCTTACAGCGCCTTCTCAGATTCCCCTGGATCTCTCTCTCCCCATTGTCCAGATGGGAGGGGCCATGGCAGTGCTGGGAGCAGAAGGCCAGGTGGTCCCAATGCTCTGTGCCATGTGTATGTCCATGTGTGTGTGTGTGTGTGTGTGTGTGTGTGTTTCAGTATTGGCTTAAATTCTGTCTTTGCCATAGCCTGATTACTTTGTTGGCAAGTCTCTCTGTCCCCCAACCCAGGTGAGGTCTCTGCATGGGAAGTGGGAGATGAGGGCTAAGAGTTGGGAGATGGGGGTAGGAGTCAGGAGATGGGGGATGGGAGTCAGGAGATGGGATAGGAGGTGGGAGGTATGGGGGAGGAGGTGTGACACGGTGGTATGAAGTGGGAGATGGGGGTAGGAGGTATGAGATGGGGGTTAGGAGGTGTGAGATGGGGGTATGAGATGTGAGACACTGGGGAGGAGGTGTGAGACGTTGGGGAGGAGGTGTGAGATGGTGGGGAGGAGGTGGGAGATGGTGGGGAGGAGGTGGGAGATGTTGGGGAGGAGGTAGGAGAAGATGGAGCATAGTTGGGAGATGCGACGGAGGAGGTGAGAGATGTGGGGGAGGGG